>JAGFNQ010005865.1:57359-270123 GCA_024364735.1 Boesenbergia rotunda | reverse complement strand
AAGGAGTTTTAGATGGAGAGTTGGAGACCCTGAAGTATGCTAGTCTCATCAAAGACAACATCTCTACTGATGATGACTTTCCCGGTCTCTGGACACCAAAGTTTGTATCCCTTCACTGCTTGTCTAAAGCCTATAAATATGCACTTCACCGAACGAGGCTCCAACTTCCCATTATCAACATGAGCATATGTAGGACATCCAAAAATTCTCAAATCAGAATAACTAGCAAGAGTAACAGACCATACCTCTTGTGGAGTTTTCCTTTTAATAGCAGTTGATGGAGAGCGATTGACAAGATAACAGGCATATGCAGCAGCTTCTGCCCAGAAAAAATCGGTAGCCAGTATTAAGAAGCATACACCGCACCTTCTCCATCAAAGTCCTATTCTTCCTCTCTGCTACACCATTCAGTTGAGGAGTATGCCGAACTGTATAATACTTACAATACCTTCAGCTCTGCATAAGACATTAAACTCATCAGAACAAAACTCCAATCCGTTATCAGTTCGAAGATGCTTCAATTGCCTCCCTGTCTGCTTCTCAATCATGACCTTCCACTCCTTAAAGGTAGTAAAAAATCACTCTTATGTTTTGAAAAGAATGCCCAAACTTTCTTGAGAAATCATCAATATTAATAGTCAACATATAGAGTGCACTACCTTTCGATGCTACTCTAGAAGGCCCCAACAAATTAGAGTGAATGTAGTCTAGCTACCCTTTGTGTTATGAATGTCAATTAAGAACTTGACTCTTTTCTGCTTGCCAAAAATACAGTGCTCGCAGAACTTTAGCTTTGTAATACTTTGACCATCAAGGAGTCCTCTCTTATTCTATTCAACCATGTCATTCTCACTCATATGACCCAAACGCATATGCCAAAGTCTTGTAACATCAGAATCAGACATAGACGACCTTGCGACGGCAACATCACCTATTACTGTGGATCCCTGCAGAACATATAAACTGGCGGTTCTCCTTAGTCCCTTCATCACAACAAGATGTTAATTATAATGTTAATTATATAAAATTCATGAGATGTTGAAAAACTTGATGAGATTAAAAACTCATGGATCTTAGAACTTCATGATTATCACACCATTATTCATATACGATAGAATTGTACCTTGAGTAGTCATAGATGTCTCTCTGTAGAAGCACTAAGAAATCGATTTCTCTTTCTTCTCTATCTTTATACACAGAGTTGTTTCCCTTTGATTGATAGATAATGACCTCTGTGTTATTCTTTTATAAGGAGAAAGAGAACCATTTCTAATAATCAGTTTTAGATAACTTACACGTTCTAATCAACGTGCAGATGAACTTTTCAACTGACCAATTCTTTAGATAAATATTAAATATTTAAACCATAAATTGGATGTTATCTGTAAACCATAAGCAGAGGTAGCAAGCTCCGAGAGTCGACGGTGCAAGAAGGCGGATGACCATCTTCGCTTCCTCTTTTATAAAGGGAACATTTTTTATGCAGGAGCATGTGCGACGGGGGTTTGCTGTGGATCTCGAAGTGTGTGACTCATTATAACCGTCAGTTAGTATGCCTTGATTAAGTATATCGAGAGACAGGCGCCCCAAGGAGATCTTGCCACGTGGCATCAGAAAATGATTTCTTGTCATTAAGATGCCCCATGCACTCTTAATGAGTAATTGACATCCATCATCGCAAGGCATTGAAACTCGTGAAACTTTGAGACCAATTCAAACGATTAGTTCGTGTCCTAGGGCGAATGTTTAGATTCCTAGGATTCATAAAGTCATTAAGGAATAAGAAATGTTAGCTGCACATTCTATCTACACTTGTCTCCCGACACGCCATAAGTCCAATCAGTCAGACAAATTTCCTGTGATTAGACATAAAGGGGGGACTTGTGATCGAGATGAGTAGCCGAAGGTTGAACATGTGGCGCGAGAAGGCTGCGTGCCATGACTAGGAGGGAGAGAAGTGCTCAAGAGAGTCCCCGAGACCAACTCGGGAGGAAATAGCCTGAGACCAACTCGAGAGAAAAAGTCCGATATCAGCTTGGGTAAAGAGTGTTCGAGTCCAACTCGGTCTAAGGTTCCCGAGACCACCTCGGTAAAGATGTTCCCAAGACCACCTCGGAAAAGTTGGGGTTCTCGAGACCACCTCGGGAGAGGTGTGCCGAGACCAACTCGGGCACTAAGAGTTCCCGAGCTTAACTCAGAGAGCGGAGCCCGAGATCAGCTCGAGAGAGAGAGGACGGACAAGCAGAAGTTTATCGTTAACAACGATAATGACACATTTAAGATAGGCGGCGACCGTTTCAAGCATCCCCTCCCCCAATAAGAATGTGGGCCGACAGTTATGACTCGCAACACATGATTTAATATAGGCGGTAGCCGTTATTAGTAGCTTCGAGTGAACGACAGCTGGTAGGCGACCATGAAGCATAAGACATGGGAGCAGGGGAGGCGGTTACAACAACGTGTGAGCACCCGAAGGAAAAAAATAGCGACTGTATAAGGTGCTTAGGTCCCTAGGTAAGGGGGATCTTTGAAACTCTAGTATTTTGATTCTTCTTGCTCCTGCTTTATCCTTGAATAATCTCTGACTTGAACGTCGGAGAGGACTCCGCCGAAACTCCTTCCGGTGTATCCCCTTAACACTCGTGTTACTCTCGCAGACACAAACATCCTCCTTCGTCATCACTCAAGGCCACACTACGGTGACTTATCGTTCACGTCATTCACTTCCGGAATAGTAATCGACCAGAATCAAAGAATTTTTTCACCTACTATCAGGATAAATTTAAAAAGTACGTATAAGTCATGATGTACGGTTCATAATTACGAGTAATTCAAATACCATGAATATATAAGGTGCCTCTGTGTAAATTTTGAACTCTTGTTACATGAGAGTTTGATCTATATCTTACCATCACGTTGTACCATTGGGGCGATAAAATTTGATACTTAATTTGTTTAGGCGGGCTTGTCAAATCAAATACTGAATAATAAAACTTGTTCTTTTGGGGAGGATATTGATGATGATGATACAAAAGTAGAAAGAAAAATGCTTTTTTTGATGTTAATTTTTTTTTAATTTTTTATCTATTAAAATATTTATTTTATCTGTTTTAATTATTATTTAAGTAGTTCCTTCATTAACGGAGAGAATATTTTAATAACATTCATAAATCTTTGAGGAGATATTAAATATTAGGGGGTATCATTAAATTACCTTTATTACAAGGTTCTTCTTTCTTTGTCATCATCTTATTAATAATAAGAAGGAGAATTAAAAATGTACTTATTTTTATTATGATTAAAAGAACATTCCTTTTTTTAAAACAAATAAAAGTACATCTCATCTCAGACCAAAATTTATTATAATGTAAAACAAAACTGCTTAATAAATTACTTAAAATTGTTATATATGAATATATTTATTAATTTAATTAACTTCATTATAATTATAAATTTTTTGATACAAACTATTAAAATATAAAAATAAAAAATATGTTTTAAAGATAAAATAAGGACTATCTTTTTATTTTTTTATGAAATTATTATTATTATTATATTTATTATTATATACACCGGCAATATCTAGCGGTTCCCACTGGCCATGTGTGTGCCCGTTCACGTGGAAGCCGCAAAAGAGTAGCGAGCCCTCGTCGAGGGTTCACTCCCAAATCCGCGATCCCTTCTCAACTCTGGCTGGATTTCATCTCTTCGAGTTCGACGAGCGATCATCGCCGACGCGCTTCAACCCTCGATTCTTTTCTCGGTGATTTCTTCTACGGTAGATCTTCTCCTTGCGTGCATGCCCCTGACCACCGGCTTCACTTCCTTCGAAATTCCATATATTCCGCATGCTTTCTGTGGTCTTGTTTGGTCCCGGCGAGGTTTTAATATAGAAAATTGCTTCCTTGACCCGCTGGCAGATTTTTTGCGCTGTTGTTGGCTTGAAACCCTAGGTTGAGGACAATGAAAGAGTTTCGTCCCGAACAAAATCGGGTCTTTTCCTTCTATTTGTTATGAGATGTCAATGGATTCGAACGCTTTTAAAGTGCCACTATGGATTCTTGTCGAGTTTTTTCCCCCTTTCTCAACTGTGATATCGTAGATTTACGGGTTTAGTTTTCTTTTGTAAGGGAATCAATGCCCGTGGTAATTGATGTGCGGTGGAAGCTGTGATTTCCCATCTTCACATTTCTGCAGATTTTCCAATGAGCGCTATGTTGAACTAGGAACGATTAGGTGCTTATTTATTTGGGATCAGAGGTAGTATTGTAGCAGAAGTATTAATATATTCTGGCGTCACATTGATCTTGTGAGGCATTTTCAATGGTTATCTTGATTTCTATTTCCAATGTTTTCTTTTTCTTGTTCATGTTCTCTAGGCTTTATCAGCTTAAATTTTAGTTGTTTCTAGTTCCTTATCCAATTGTGAGATTTATTTTCCCCTCAAGGAAAAGGACTACAATGTTATGCTTATTTTGTCTAATGAGAACTAAAATTTCTAACCATCATCCATCTGTATCAAGATTAGCTCAAAACTTCAAATTGAAAATGCTCTAGGTGAAAGGAAAACAGTTTAGATGATAATAACTTTTGTTTGGTTGAGCTGTACTTTTTTCTTATCCACCTTCTTCTATAACGCTAACCCTTTATCTTTAAAAGGTCATCATGGAGGATGTGAATGCAAGCTTGCAGCCAGAGGAAACAACACAACCGAGTGAAGTTTCAGCTTCTGAGGTGCAGTCTGCAAGTGTCTTTAATAATATGTTTTACAGGCTGAACAAGATCATTCGTGCTGCTGATATAATCAATTGCAGACTTAGAAGCAGTAGCAACTCTTAACATCAAAGCTTAAATCTTTAATGCAGTGTTTATGTGCACTATCTATGGTAACCTTTTATACAGATTCTTTCCTGATATTTGCAGTTTCACAACCTTACCCTAAGGTTGGAGGCCCTTGAATACTCAGTACGCTATCTAGAGGATAATATGAGGACCCGGCTTTCCGCTATGGAGGAGAGAGTGGAGGTGTGGATTTCATCTGTTAGTTTATGTGCTGAGTCTGAACCATTCCTGATCGTCTTAATATGTTTGTTTGTTTGGTAGGAACTGATGAGAAGGATGGATGGGTATAATGCCCTGCACAGGCACTGGTCACAACATGTATCATGGGATGTGCCTACTGTGTCTCTTAATCAACCAGCAACCCTAACTTCACCACTTGGTCCACCAAGGCAGAGGAAAAAGAAAGGAACCTTGATTGCGAGGAGAGTGATTCGTCGGTACCAGAGGCTTGTTAAGTCCAATTGGGATAGTAAGACCTGCGTAAGGCGTCTCATCAAGAAGATACATAAAAGACGATGTCAAAGAAATTGAAAGATGCCCTGAGCCAGTCATCATCATCATCATAATTGCTCCAATTATTTGCGGTTGGCTACGGGAATACTGCCTGCGACCTCTATGTAAGACTACCGATTTGGATATCCAAAATATACATATCAGCCATGTTAGTTGTGTTATCCTTCTATAGGATGCTGTTTGATTCAATCTCTAATTTTGATGTGCTGTCTTGAATATAGACAAATCTGTGAGTTATTGACATCAGCTTAGGGTTTATTATTGATCCAACTTGTTCAAAATTGGTGATTATTGTATCATTACTTGCACATACCTACATCTAAGAAGACTGTAGTCTTGATCATTGGCTTGTAGAAACTCGTAAGTCGCCACTCATGAGTTTGACAATGGTGTATGTATGCGGCAATGGCCTATTCGGGCCACTTGGTCGACCCATCCAAGTTGACTTGTCTGACTCTCCTTACTCGTTTGGTTTGGTTGCCCCTTTTGGCACCTTGGAACCCATTGTTTTATTTTTTTGCCCAATCAATATGGTCTATTTGTTTGATTGGTCCAAAGTATTTAACTTGGTTCTAGGCTTTGGAATAGGCATGAAATATTATGTGGAAGAAGTAGAGGTAGTCCGGTTCCCACTCATGCTATAGAATGAATCACATGAACTCAACGTTCCATTTGAAGCATCATTTTGTCCAAACATTGCATTAGATTGTGCAAAGAATGACATTCCATTCAACAATCATAGTCTAAATATAATGGATCCATCACAGAGAATGACAGAAGATATTGTTATGGTTCCAAACCTTGGATCTTATCGTCAGGTCTAGTATGCAAGAGGAAAGGAACTGAGTATATAGAGAATGACAGAAGATATTGTTATGGTTCCAAACCTTGGATCTTATCGTCAGGTCTAGTATGCAAGAGGAAAGGAACTGAGTATATATATATATATATATATATATATAAACTATATATATATATAAACTATATATATATATATATAAAAGTTAAAAGTAAGTAAAGTAAAGATGGAACCATCATTTTAACGGCTCCGGGTCCCGGTCTCATAGGATTCAGAGAGGAGAGAGAGAGAGAGGAGGGGGGGCTGTACAAATTACTACGTCCTAAATACAAATTCAGGCCTTCGGATTCTTCTTCTATGTTTTTTTAATCATTTTTTTAAATTTTAAATATAAATAATATAATTTAGCATTTAACATTATAATGAAGAAAATCCGAATCTAGAAAATATTTAAATTTTTTTATTTTAACATTATAATCTAAAAGATAAATATAAATCTTAAAGGTAAAAATTTATTAACCTAAATTCATTATAATGCAATTCATAAATTTTAAATTAACTTAATCCTTGGCGCATGAATCTGAGGTGCAATATCTCATAAGCACTTGAAATTTTTTATTTTTATTTTTTCATTTGAACATTATAACTCAACTCCTAAATCCAAAAGCTAAAATCAAATTAGCTTAATCCCAGAGTTAAAAAAAATAAACAAAAAATACTATTAGACACTTTAAATATATACGCGGTGAGTAATGATTTTTTTTAGTTTTAATTTTTTTAGCTTGAACATGTGGGATCGTGTCAGCCAGTTAGGGGGGTGAATAACCTTGCAAATTAAAACAAAATCTTTGGTTGTTCTTTAATAAAGATACAGTTAGTTAAGTAAATAAGAGCAATTCATAAAATAACTTAAGAAAAACAGTAAAACACTCAAAGACATTTACCTGGTTTGTAACTTGGATGATTGCTAATCCAAGACAATCAATAACTTAACTAAAATACTCTTTCATATTTGGAGAAATCTCTTACACTTGTTGAAAGTATAAAACAAAATTAGAAAGTGATTACAGAGTTATTTTTCTTTCTGAACTTAAGGGGTCTATTGATAGCCCCTGGACAACCTTATCCGCTGCTGACGTGGCACATCTCGGGCGCCTGTGTTGAATAGGAGCGCCTATGTTCTGGTCAACGTTGATCCACTGCACAACGGCTGAAAATCGATAGAAGTTGTTCTCGGGCACTTTTATGGCAAAACCGTTGATCCACTGCGCAACGGCTGGTCAACGTTGATCCAAGTTGCAATCGGATGCCTGTTTAGCTGGTTGCCCGAGTTCACTCGGGCACTTTTGTAGTCGGGCGCTTGAGTCGACTCGGGCGCTTGTACGGTTGGGTGCCCGAGTTGACTCGGCTGCCTGGTTCATTTGGTTCTGGTCAACCTTTGGTTGATCAGTCTTTTAGTGCTTTTGGGTGATTTCTGATTTTCCGAAGTTGAACTCACTTAAACCCAACTTTCGATCTTCTCATCAAGCAGTCTTCCTCCGTGGCTTCTCATCCCTCGGATGTTGTGCATGCCCTTCTCGTCTACCAATGTACTCTTCCGTAGTCTTCTCATCTCTCGGATGCATCGAGCCCGTTGGCTCTCTTCTCCTGTCATTCTTCTTAATCGTTACGTCTTTCGCTCGACTTCTTGTGTTCTTAAAATTCTACACACTTAAACACAAATCATCAAACTCACAGGACCTAATTTAATTCGGTTGATCACATCAAAATTATCTCGTAGTACTTACAAAACATTATAACCTAACTCCTAAATTTTAAAGATAAAATTTAATTGATTTAATCTTGAAGTTAAAAATAAAAAAAAATTATGCATATAAAATTGAAACGCTTGGATCAATTCAAGAGCGCGGATCGTTCTGCTATATCATCATCACCCCCACTCCTGAATGATGGAGATTGGACTTCTAACCACATGCCTTGTTGGAAACCCATCTCAATTACCCTTTGAGAGTCGGTGACAATACGTCATAGTCACTCCTTCACTTGAAACTGATCATGAAGCTCTTCTTCTCGTCAACCTCCTCGAAGCTTAAGCTTCTCGGAACTACACGTGTCGATAACACGTCAAGCAAGCCCAACTTTGCCTAGTAAGTCATTACTGCCTTGCCGACGTTGGTACTTGGTCATGGTCCTCGTGAAAGTCACCGTTCTTGCCTCGCTCGCCCTCAATCGGACGGTGATGGAAGGATAGATGAGCTCTCCTTCTTGGATACTCTTGATTGACGAGCAATTGATTTTGCGGTGGACGATGTTTGTCACGTCAGTCACTGTAGCCAAGGACGCAGAGGTATGGATGATAGTCCATTAGAGAGATATTGTAGACGAGTCCCAAGTCAAGGACCTTAAGAGGCATGACGTGGCCGGCTTCCACCGTGAAGAGGTTGGCTGGAAGGTTCCTCTCGGTAGAGATGGGGTTGTTGGTGTCATCTTTCACGTAGGCAGTCATTATTACGGTAGATTTGATAATTGCGGACTCGTTGGTATTAGAGTAAGAGAAGTATAGAAAGAGAAAAAAAATAAAAAGAGAAGAGAAGAGATAATAAAATAATTTTTTTAATTAAAAAATTTATCTAAGATATATATAATTTATAGAGATCTTAAAATGTTTAGTCAAATGAAAACTTAATAAGGAAACTCTTTGTCACGCCCCGAGGAGCTGCCCGTCCAATACTGACCGCACTGTTTCTTCCTCGACTCGACGGACAATCCAGAAACCTAACTTTTACGACTCTCTCAGCCCGCCTGTACCACAGCCTATAGGGCTGAAACAAGCTGCTGAACGGAAAGACAACAAAGACGATGACAAAAACTGCGTACCGGTACGACTTACGACAAAATCAAAATGAAACAAAGGCTTCCATGACACACAAAAGTACAACTATACTGCCGTACAAAACAACACAACAGAAAATGAAATAGCGAAGGTAAATGAAAATACTGTATAACCACAAATACAACTCAAACCAAAACACGAGTCGCTCCAAAATAGAAGGACTGAGACAGGTTGCCGGGCACTCCAGACGATCAACCTGAAATGAAAAATAAGGCTAACGGTGTGAGTCCAAGAACTCATCGAATACATATATCTTGTATGCATAGTAAGCTATACTAGTAGTAAGAGTCAAACTGGCAATAGTAACAGTAATAACAGTAGGAAAATGCTAAATCTATAAAACTGAATAAATGATACATATCAGAGCCAGACAAATATGAAAATATAAAGGTCCAAATATCACACGAGTAAAATAAGGTCACCAGATCTTATATACACATACCTCCTGAAAGTGAGGTCAAATACATATACTGTAACAAAAAATAGCAAGTATGAGCAAATACAACAATGCAAACAACAGCAATCATGCAATGATGCATCATGTGCACACGATATCTGTACACACTCCAGCTACCCCTATATTGGGTAGCTGAGTGGACAAGATGTCAGGGAACCAACTGCTCCAACAACCATAACCCCAAAACTAGGCACGAGAGGAGCCAACTGCTTGCGGGTCACACAACCCATCATGACATGTACTCCTACGCCAACAAATAGGGAGTTAACTGCTCGCGGGTCACATAACCCATCATGACATGTACTCAAAGCCAGAAAGGGGGAGCCAACTGCTCACTGTACCACCTCTGTCTGCTACCACGCTCCGGCATCACTACCCATGAGTGACCGAGCGGAGACACGACAGATCAACTGCACACACTAGGAGGGGTCTCTGACTGCTACGATGCACCGGAATCATTGCTCATGAGTGACCGTGCAGAGTCTCGACAGGGCAACTATACGCACCCTTCAATAGTCACTATTCGTTAGTAACAATGTGTACAGATCATGATCACCGCGTATCACTAATGTCTGCTACCATGCTCCAGCAACACTACCTATGGGTGATCGAGCGGAGATACAACAAAACTATTGCCCACACCCGGAGGGCTCCCTGACTGCTACGATGCACCGGAATCACTACTCAGGAGTGACCCTGCAGAGTCTCGACAGGGCAACTGTGCGCACCCTCCAACAGCCACTACTCGCGTATGGCAATGTGTGCAGATCATGACCGTCATAATAGATGACATGTCTCAACCACATGACTGAGAGCTCTATGCCGCTAGCCCATGCGCATGCAAGAACGATACATGGCAAGACCATACACCACACTTACCTAACTAGTCTACCAATTATCAACATGATATGCAGAGGTTCAAATAACCGGTATGCATCATATCCTAGACCTAGTGCTGGGTATAAGGTATCCTATCTCCAATCACAATATACAACATATGCGACAATAAAGGGTAAAGAGGTCCCACCTCGAACAGTACAGAAATAAATCTATCATCTAAACAAGCAGCTAATATCAAGTGTAAATATATTGAAGCAGGAAATAATTAAAACTCTACCGCTATTTATAACTAACTATGCATATAATCTGTGACAATATCTAAATAGATAAGTCAGAAGTACCCGCCTCTGAGTAGATGCTCGTATGCAAAGAGAACCTCCCGTCCAAAATCCACAAGGAAATAACCAAGTCAGTGTCCTGTATCAAATACATCACCCTTAGCGATCTAAGTAAGAGTAGCTAATCAACTACTAACTCGTATTAGTAGTGATCCTAATTATCGTAACCATTTAATTAATTGGGTCCAACCTAATTTTAACCCAAGCCTAACCCAAGATCCAAATTACCACTCTAAAACTAAAGGGGTAGCTCCCAACAACACAAGGAAAAACTAAACATAGCATATCTCCATCACTTTCTAACTCACAGCAATTTCCAAATAAAAGCAGAAATCAAAATCCTAACTAATCTCATGTCAATGGAAGGTATCGAACTATCCCCACACCAATCCATAGCCATCTAATCAAAATCATAACAAGATCTCTATAACCAATCCAAAACAACAATCCTACCTATTAACCTATGGCAGCCCCTGTCCAGAACAAACTACCATGAAGCAACAACTTCTTAAAATCAGAAAAACTCACGACAAATGAACAATCACAAAATAGATTCGATTTGTACACTGCAAATTGGGATGAAACAAGATTGGAATCGAATTCCACACATCAGGTAGCATCTAGACCAGATACCCAAATCCCTGTACAAGAACCATATCGCAAATCCAAACCATGATCAGAGAACTACAAATCCAAACAGAATGGCTAACAAAACTATCCTTCAAAATCACACCACCTCATTTAATACTCCAATCAGAATCAAGAACAGATCATCAACGAGTCAAAACGACATCAGAACAATAGCTCATCCAATTCCATGCCAACATCCATCGAGGAAGATCACAAAGAGTAGAAACCGAAACCCTAAAACAACTATCAACCGAATCAATCATTCACAGCAATCAAACTCACGGTATCAAAAGGAAACCCAAACTGAAAACCAATTCCAATTACACAAATCATCCAAATCTATACCAATAGCATTCAACTATTCAAGCATAATCCGAATCCAAGAATTCTTCCCGTTGAAACCCTAGATCCCTGCCTGATTCGCCATGATCTGGGAGGAGGAAAGCCCGACGGTCTCACTTGCTCATGAAGGAGATCATGGAAGAAGGGAAACACTTAGCTCAGAAAGGAAGAAGTCAAAAAAACTGCGCCACAAGCAACGTTGCGCCCTGGATCGCGCGGCGTCGTCAGAGAATAGGGCGAATGCACCCCGCTGGCTTGAGTCGGCTTGACTGGAGCAGGAAGACCCCGGCACCGGCGAGGTTTAGAAACCGTGGCTCTCGGTGAAGAAGAGAAAAGGGAACCTCGTCGGTTGTGGGCGAGCGGAGGAAGAACAGACGAAGAAGAGGAATCGATCTTCGGCGGAATTTGCGAGAAAGAGGGAAAACGGAATAAAAAGAAATGGCAATTTTGCAAATAGGCCCTCCATCTGTGGAGAATCTCGTATGCACCCTCAACGCTAGAAAATTTCATAGTCTAGCCCTCCTATTTTCTGTATTCTTACACTCTTAATTAAGATATTCATAAAGAAATTGTCAATTAACAGATTAATAAGGAAAATATCTAATAATATTTGATTTGGTCAATAATTTAGTCTCTTTCACCTCCGACAAACTTAACGGGAAATCTCTGACGTTGAGTCTGCATGAAAATCTGCTAAAACGTTGTCTGGATAATGGCTTGGTAAAGATATCAACAATTTGATCTTCTACAAAGATATAAGAAATAGATAATTATTTGCTTGCTACGCACCCTCGAACAAAATGAAAATCAATTTCAACATATTTTGTACAAACATGAAATATTAGATTTGATATAAGATATGTTGTTCCAATATTATCACACCAAATTTTTGGTGCAATATGTGATGCAAGAAGAAGTTCCGAAAGAAGGAATTAAAGTCAAATAATTTTTGACGTTGCATTTACTATAGCTTTATATTCAGCTTCAGTGCTTGAACGAGATATTGTAGGTTACTTTTTCGAATTCCAAGAGATAAGATTTCGTCCATGAAATATTGTATATCTACCAGTAGAGCGTCTATCTTCAAGAGAACTTACCCAATCCGCATCGCTATAGGCATGTAAATCTTGAGATGAGTGTTGATATAAAAGAAGACCATGTAGAATAGTGCTTTTGAGATAACGAAGTATTCTTTTCATACCTTCCCAATTATATTCAGTGGGAGTATGCATAAACTGACAAACACGATTTACTGCAAACGTAATATTAGGGTGCATGATAGTAACATACTGAAAAGCTTAAACAATATTTCGATAAACCTGGGGATCAACCATCACAAAAGAGGAAGAAGGTGTAGAGACATTATTTGGAGCAATTGGTGTAGAGACCGGACGTACTCCATCCATTTTAACTCTTTGAAGAACTTCAGTAATATATTTGCTCTGAGAGAGGATATAACCTTCATCATGTGGAATAAGTTCAATGCCAAGAAAAAAACGAGCATTTCCTAAATCTCGAATAGGAAATTCTTGATTGAGAAGACTTAATAAATTTGTGATGCCCTTTTGATCATTGCCAGTTAATAAAATGTCATCCACGTAAATAAAAAAAATATCATAGGCCCATCATTATGTTTGTAGAATAGAGAGGAGTCAGTTTTTGATCCAGAAAATTTTTGAGCCCGTAACCATTTAGATAATCGATGAAACCATGCACGAGGAGATTGCCTAAGACCATATAAAGATTTCTTGAGGTGTCAAACATGAGATGGAAATTGTGGACGAATAAACTCAGGTGGTTACTCCAAAAATATCATTTCCTCAAGAATACCATGAAGAAATGCATAGACCAATTAGAACTAATAGGTATTGATAACAATAATCTGACATATGTAATTTTGATGACTGGGCCGAAGGTGTCATTGAAGTCAATACCTAGTTGTTGACTAAATCTTTTGGCTACAAGTCAAACTTTATACCGTTCAAAAGAATCATTAGCTTGATGCTTAAGACGGAATATCCATTTCGAGCCCACGACATTCAAGGACAGAGTGCGCGGAACTAGGCTCCATGTTCTATTACGAAGAAGTGCATCAAATTCTGTAACCATTACATTACGCCAATTTGGATCCTTGTTTGCCCGTGTAAAGCAACTTGGTTCAATAGTTTTTGAGGAAACCACTAAAGCTCGAAGAAGAGGATATCGAGTAGCCATTGGTGGGCATCGTGCATATATGTCACTTAAGGGAAGCATGCGACGAGGAGCATAAACATCTGAATGACTTGTTGATGGTGATGAGGAAGTGAGTTGGCATAGTGAGTTTGTTGAAGGACTTGTATTATCTGAGGATCCAGAGCTAGAGAGCATATTATCTTCGGCTAGTGAGACTTCTAGGATTGGAGCAGCAACTTAAGGCGATTCTGATGGTATAGGAGAGTTATTAGGGAGCTCCGGAGCAGGACCTAGGATGTTATCTCTTCTGAAAATGTTGGGTGACATCAAGAAAGTACCATTTATATCTGGAGAAGAGATTGAAGAGGCTGCGAAAAAGGGAATAGAGATTTATCAAAAGTAACATGTCGTGATGTATATATCCGTCCAGTTGATATAGGTAAGCAACGATACCCATGATGCATATTACTATAACCAAGAAAAATGCATAATAATGAACGAGAGTTAAGTTTGTATTTAGAGTAGGGGTGTAACCATGGATAACATGCGCAACCAAAGATTCGAAGAAAGGTGTATTTAGGAGTTTGATTATAAAGTTTTTCCAAAGAACACTTATGATTAAGTAATGGGGTAGGAAGTCAATTTATGAGATATATTGTAGTATAAACAGCTTCATCCCAAAATTTACGCGGAACTGATGCATGATGAAGAAGAGCTAAGGCAGTTTCAACTATATGTCTATGTTTTCTCTCAGCAGAGCTATTTTGTTCTGGAATATGAGGGCAAGAGACTCGATAAACAATCTCACAAGAGACAAGATGATGATGAAAAGCTTGATATTCTCCTCCTCAATCAGAATGAAGAGTATTTTACGATTGAAATATCGTTCAACTTATTTTTGAAAATTACAGAATATATCAAATAAATCAGATTTTTTTCATAGGATAAAGCCAAGTGTATTTACTAAAATGATCAATGAAGGTAATATAATATAAGAAACCTTAGTTAGACAAGATAGGTGCAGGACCCCAAATATCAGAATGAATTATGTCAAGTGAAAAATCGGAAACGCGTTCAGATGAAGAAAAAGGTAACTTGTGACTTTTAGATTTCATGCATGCCTGACATGAATGAGATGAAGATGAAGTAAAGGAAGTATGTAAATCATACCTATTTATGATTAACTGAACAATACGAAGGAAAGGATGACCAAGTCGAGCATGCCAGGCTAGTTTATTTGCACGTTCACCAATAAAAGCTTTGATTGAAGAATTTTGAAGATGGTAGAGGTCATTTTTTATTTTTCCAAGAAACACAGTAGTATTTGTTTCTCTATCTTTTATAAGATAATGATTATGATAAAATTCAAAAAAAGTATTGTTATCAAGGCAAAACTGACGTACAGAGAGTAAATTTTTAGTAATGGATGGAACATGAAAGATGTTGCGCATGTGAAAAGTACGATTAGACAAATGAATATATGTTTTCAAGATTAGTAATATGCAAACTTGAGATATCACCTACTTGTACTATATCTGAACCAGTATATGGTAGTACTTCTGTAAAGATATTGTAGTATGATGTGATATGATTAGTTGCTCCAGTATTAATATATCATTCAGTAGATAAATTTTTGATGGTTTGCTATGAGTAGACACAGATGAGAGAACTTTAGGATGGACTTGTGAAGTAGTTGCATGTCTTAAAAATCTTCTTAAAGCTGAAGGACCACCGACGAATATTCTGTCAAGTCTTTTAGGATATTGAATACCAGTATGTCCAATTTGGAGACAAATTTGACATCTTCTTAAAGCTGAAGGACCACCGATGACGGTTATGTCCAGTCTTTTAGGACATTGAATACCATTATATCCAATTTGAAGACAAATTTGACATCTCTGAATATTCGACATAAAAAAAAAGAAATAGAAGAGGAAACCTGAGGATGGCGAGCAAAAATAAAGGAGGAAGAGACAAAGCACTTTAAAAGTTGCTAGCCCTTTTTTTTGAAATAAAAATAAAAACGGTGACATCAAGTGTCACATGAAGAAGAAGAAAAATGTCGTATAAGAAGAAGCGGCGCATAAGGTAAGAAGTAAAAGAGAATAAATTATTGACCGAGTCAAATATTATTAGATATTTTTCTTATTAATCTGTTAATTGACAGTTTCTTTATGAATATGTTAATTAAAAGTTTCCTTACTAGTTTTTCATTTGACTAAGCATCCTAAGGCCTCTATAAATTATATATCTTTTTTTTAGGATTTACTAGGGTATACAGGTTTGCGCCAGACTAATCCACTTGGCTGACTGGTCTTGCCCCACATCCTTCAACAAGAATCCCCACCGGTCAACGAGGGTAAATCGCGGGACGGAGACACTTATCGATTTCACCACTGATAATATCGGTACCCGATGACCCATCCACGCAGCAGTCTGTGGAGATTTATTCCATCAGCATACTGCGCGCTCAACCAGGAAGGAATCGAACTCGAAAAGTAAGGGATAATCTAAGTGAGTCATTATCAATCGCGTCGTACCCGTGGGGCAATAATTACAAATAAAACAGACATGGATTACAATTTAATTTTTTTTTACTAAAAGAAAATAAAACGATAAAGGCTTGTCCATGCAATATTCATAAAGATGTAGATAATATGATAATTAATAAATTTATGGAGAATTAATAGTTAAGAAGCTTCCTTTGCTTTATATACATATATCATCATCACTCGAGAATGATGGAGATTGGACTTCTGACCACGCGCCTTGCTGGGGAAACCCACCTCAATTGCCCTTCGACAGCCGGTAATGACGCGCTGCCATAGTCACTTCTTCGCTTGAAACTGATCTTGAAGCTCTTCTGCTCGTTAACCGTCTTGAAGCTTAAGCTTCTCGGAACTATACGCGCTGAAACCACGTCGGGCACCTCCAACTTTGCGTAGTAAGTCGTTGTTGCCTCGCCGACGTTGGTCACGGTCCTCGTGAAGGTCACCGTCTTTGCCTCGTTCGCCGGCAATCGGACGGTGATGGAAGGATAGTTGAGCTCTCCTTCTGGGATGCTCTTGATCGACGAGCAGTTGATTTTGCGGTGGACGATGGCCCTCACGTCGGAGTCGGTGTAGCCAAGGCCGCAGAGGTATGGATAATAGTCCGTCGGAGAGATGTCGTAGATAAGTCCCGGGTCGAGGACCTTTAGAGGCATGACGTGGCCGGCACCCACAGCGAAGAGGTCAGCTGGAAGGTTCCTCTCGTCAGAGATGGGGTTGTTGGTGTTATCTTTCACGTAGGCGGTCGTCATTATGGCGGATTTGATAGCTGCGGGCGACCATTCGGGATGGACTTTCTTGATAAGGGCGGCGATGCCGGAGAGATGGGGGCAGGACATGGAGGTGCCGGAGATGACATTGAATTTTTGCGTGTTCCAAGCTGCGAGGACGCTGACACCGGGGCCGGTGATGTCGGGCTTGAGGATCCCCGGTGTATTTTGGCTAGGCCCACGGGATGAGAAGGAAGTTATCGCCGGAGAGCGGGTCGCATGGGTAATGGTGCCGTTGAAGACGATGGTCGCCGTCGGGAGGGCGGATGAGTTGATGTAAGCCTTGATCTTAAGTCCATAGGCGTAGGGAATGTGCGAGGCCGGCAGTGCGTGGACATCAGCGATAGTGCTGTAGCCGTCTTGAGGTGCATTGACAAGCACCATGCCAGCGCCGCCTGCTTGCTTGACGACTTCCCCCTTCTCGATCCGCCCGTTGATGCCGCGGTCGCAAAGCACAATCTTTCCCTTCACGTCCATACCTTCAAGGGAACCGTTGAGACATAACGAGGCAGCGCCGCCGGGGAACACGAGAGGATACTTCTTCGATGAGAACCCCTGTGGCTGGTAGATGTTCTCGCCGGGGAATTCGCTGCCGTCGCCGAGCTTTACGGTGGCCAAGAACTCACGGTCCATAGTGCTAGCCGCCACCGTAAGTAACCACGGGGCGTCATTGGATACGGTGGAATTAGACGGGCCCGAGTTGCCCGCCGAGCAGCTGACGAAGACTCCCCTGCGCATGGCGTTAAAACCGCCGATCGCAATTGGGTCGAGGTAGAACGGAGCAGGGTCACCACCGAGCGAGATTGAGAGCACATCGACACCGTCCTCCACTGCGGCGTCCATCCCAGCAAGTATGTCGTGCCCATGACACTTATCATTCGAGCAAACCTTATAAATGGCGAGATGCGCAAAAGGGGCCACCCCGGCAGCCAGTCCCTTGGCCAGCCCGTACACGTTAGCACGCTTCACGAATGCGCCGGCGGCGGTGCTTGACGTGTGAGTACCGTGGCCATCCTTATCAATAGGCGAATCTGACGATACGTTCCGGGACCGATTATAGTTGACGAAGGACCGGGCACCGATGAGCTTCTTGTTGCAGAACTGCTCGGCCGACGACGAGGCGTTCCCGAAGTCGCAGCGGCCCTTCCACTTGGCTGGAGGAGGCGGCATGCCGCGATCAATATACGAGGGGTGGCCGGGGGTGACGCCAGAGTCGAGTACGCCTATGATGACGCCTTCCCCCATGTTAGTTGCGTTCCACACGCTGTGGGTGCGGTGGCGCAGTCCCAAAAACAGGGGCGTGTGGGTGGTCAACGGATGGTAAACCAAGCTTGGAAGGGCGTGCACGAACCAGTCGACCTTCGACATGGCCGCCACATCCCTCTCCGTCAGCATCGCTGAGAAGCCGGTCATAACATTCCGATAGGAGTGTATAACCCTCGATGCCGCATCATCTTCTTGGAGCTCTAATGTTCTGGCCAGAAGGAAGGAGTAGTAGTCTCTACAATCATACGCTGTAACATCTGGCCGAACTTCGACATGAACAATATAAGCTTTAAGCTCTTCGTCGCAGGCCGCTCCGCTGGCGGACAAGAGAAAAGAAACAAAGAGAAAGAAGAAAAAGATGGAGGTCATTGGTGCAGTCATATTGATCGTCGCTGCTTGTCCTTGTGAAGTTTTACCGAAGAGGTGATTATTTATAATATTTAATTAGCAACAATTTACCGAATGGATGATTATTTATAGTAACAATTAGCAAGGATTCGGTGTGTGATTTGTTGTTTCTGTTTATTTGATAACAAATTATGATTTGATCGCAATAATAAAATAATTTGTTATGAACCTTGTGAAATTTGATCATTAATATCAAAGCAATATAAGATAGTGACTCATTCTACGAGTCAAAGAAATCATTTATCTTTTGGAAGTTTCGTTCCTAAACCCCTACAAGGGGTGTTGGCCCCTTTACCCCCACTTGTTAATCGACGCCAGGGGCGTTGCCCCCGGACCTTGCTAGGGGCATTATCCCTTGAATCTGATATGATTTCGTCATATACATTATTAATTGAAATCATAATAAAATAATATTATAAAATTGATACTTGTGATGTTTAATATGATACATTGTTATGAGCCTTTAAACTTATATGATTGGATTGTGTATGGTTGTTATAAAATTAATACGACTTAGGTGTCATGCCTTTTATTCTCACATCTCCTATTATAAAAATTCTCTTCTCATCCAATTCCCTTTTAATGTAACTCTAGTGTTTCGGAAGGAATCGACGTCGACGGTCAGTCACTAGAGTTCAGCCCACGCGGATGCTGACGCTGGAGGAAGAACTTCATACTCTGCGAGATTAACATGAGCGTTAGGGGAACACGCCGGAAGTTGTCACGTGGATCCCACTCCGACGCTCAAGTTAGTGCCTCGATCCCGGAGATGAAGAGAAGGCAGGAAAGAATATGCGTGAAGTAGAGAGTGTGTAACCCCCTTACCAGAGAGGTTGGAGTGTCTTTTATACCTGCGGCAACTGTCTCAAGCGTCTCCACGATCTTGGCCACATCCCCCGATTATCAATTACTGGATCATCCTGGTAACGGTCTTCACGACTCTTCAATCTGGAGTCGTTGTGATGATTAAGGCTTTGATGGTCGCGAATCACGGGTCGTGATTACTCCGTAATAATGGATGATGATGATCCACTGATCCGAGAAAAATGGACTGCTACTTGAAGTTGAGTGTTCCTTAGACTCCGCTACCCCGAGGTGTTCTCGCGGTTGTTTGTCTCGGGGGCGCTCATCTTCCCGAGGTGATCTTGGGGACCTGCCTCCAAGGTGAGCTCGGGGGTGTGCCCTTCTAGAGCTACCCTCAGGGCTATGCATATTCGAGTTAGTCTTGAGATTCCCCTTCTCGAGAGGGTCTTGGGCATCCCGTCCAGAGAGTCATTCACACTCGGTAGCTCTTACCACACAGCTTCTTCAGTCCACGTGCTAGCCATATGGTACTCAACCCCATCACAAGTCCCTCCTCTCAAGTCTGATCGAAGGAAGTGTTTGACTTATTAGACTAGTATTGTGATGAAGAAGCGGTATCCAGGTAGCCCTTATATCTTTTACTACTTCGCTGGCGGCCTTCCGGGTCCGAGGAATCAGCCCATGCACCATTGGACCGTGGATAGTTCTTTGAATGCGTCCCCCATTTCTACGAATTTCGAGGTGACGCCTTGACGGCTGCCCAAGATCCTTTAAAGGCGCATAGGGTTTCTTAATGGCAACCAGGTCGTCTGGCGAATGTGGCCTTACCAGGTGCCCCATCCTTTTTTGTGGGGCGATCTCCCGCTGATACACGTCGTGGGTCATACGAAGCGACACAGTAAAGGATGGTAGCTCCTCAGGATGTCTAATCAGCACCGCTGACGTGCTGCCCTCTCATTGTTTATAAGTGAATGACTTCTCCCTATAAGAGCGGGTGTAACGGCACCCTTCTGTCTCTTTGCTCTATCTTCTTCCAAACACTTTCGTTCTCCTACTGCTCATCTTGCTACCGTGCCCCGTCTTCGAGTGTAAGTCTTCTTCTGTTTTACGCTTTCTTCAATCCATATGGGTCCAGTAGAGAAGAAAAAGAAGACTCAAAGCCAGGACTGAGTATTCGGTTAAAACCGAACCGAATCGAATAGACCGAAACCGAATAAACCGATTTCTTCCCGAACAAACCGAACCGAACCGAAATTATTATAAAACCGAAATAACCGAACCGATAAAATATCGGTTAATTCGGTTAAAAACCGAATTAACCGATTTTATTTAATTTTTTAAAAAATTTATAAATAAAATTATTATTCCATTAGCACTGCTATGATTGTATTGAAAATTTGTAGAATTGCTCTCAAATTCTTTTTGAATTTTTATGAAGCTCAACATGAATTACACATTTTAAAATAAAATAAGATGATAATTAATCCATTTGTATTAATAATTTATTAGCTAGTGATCGATATGCTAATACATATTGAGATCATCTATCTACAATACATTTAGATCATATTCTTTGAAGTTAAATTATATTAGAGATAATCAGATGAATGTAATCAGGCTATATGACTGAAGGAAGTGAATTACTTTAACTGAATGCAATAAGGCTATAATCAGATGAATTACTTTAACGAGCACACATCGCCCGAAGGAAGTGAAGAATCGAAAATACTTGAGATACTGTCTCTCGATTTAGAACTCCGAATACAAGATACCTGGGAGAACGTGAAGCTAAGTATCAGTAATTAGAATAAAAACACAAGGAGAAAATGAAAATTATGAAATGGGCATTCATCTAAATGGAAAAAAGAAAAAGACTTGGCAAATTTCAGATCTTACAAAAGCAATGAACAATGACTGTCAAAGTAGAAAAAAGGAATCAACTCGGGGATTCATCTCGTAAAATGAATATAATAACAAAGCCTAGCGAATCAAGACGAGGAGAAAATAATTTTTCAAAAAGCAAAGAAAAGAAAACGAACAAACCGACAAAAAAAAATGGAGACAGGCGAATGGAGGAATTTCGGGACCGGACCTTGAAGGAAGATTTGCTAGGAGTTCCGGAGAGACGGATGAAGCGATCGTGAGATCCACCAAGCGCCGGAGTTGCAGATCTGAGAAGAGACGAGAAGGCCATCGCAGAGACCGCCCTCTTTCACGTCTTATCTTTTCTTAGCTTTGGGAATAAACCCTAATCTGCCGGCAAGCGACGGAGAAACGGAGGCAACAAAAGCAGCGACGTCGGCGACGACTCGAGACTTCTTCGTCTATTCCCCTCCGCCGGCTGGAGCGGCGCCCTTTGTATGCCTTCAAACAGAACGCCTACCGCCACCTCGGCACGGCACCAAGTAAGGTTTATAAATTTTTATTTAAATATTTTGGTTTATTCGGGTTTAACCGAATTACAATTTCTACAACCGAACCGAACCCGATATAACCGAAATAACCGATTTTTCAGGGAAAAAAACTGAATTTCCGAATAGACCGAACCGAATTTTTAAATTCGGTCAATTTGATCGATTTGTTCGGTTTAACCAATTTTTTGCTCACCCCTACTCAAAGCGACAACGAAAGTTCCTTGGGAGAGCCTGTCTATCATCCAGAGTGGTATGATATCATCTCCTCTAGGGTTATATTAGAATCCCTCCAAACCGACGGTCAGAGATATGGGATCCCGGAGGATTGGGAGATGAGAGTTTCGGCCTTAGGTCAATCACCCGTAGAGACTCCTGCGGGTTTTTTCACTTTCTTCTTAGGGCAGGTAGAATTAGGGCTTCATTTTCCTATCCCCGCCTTTTTCATGAATGTCGCTCAATACTTTGGGATCCCTCTCCACCAAATGGCCTCAAACGTTTTTGCCCAGATGGGCGGAGCATTTGTTCTCTTCAGACTTTTTAACATCCCTCTGACCCCCCGATTTTTTCATTTTTTCTTTGTTCCGGTTGGCTCCCGAGGGGTATTTGGCTTTATTGCCCGCACCGTTCATAGGTTCTTAGGGGGCCTTCCTTTCTCCCGCATGGGATGGAAGGAATGATTGTTCTATATCCAACTCCCTTAGCGTCCCTTCAATCCTATCAACTGGACGGAGTCCCAGAACTCGATGATTTCCAGCAGGACACGGGATACCAGAGGGTCAGGAGTATCCTAGCAGGGATAGAGTTTCATAACCTTCAGCTGGTGTAATGCGAGTAACTCCTTTATCGGGCCGAGCTTAGCCCGAAAGTCACAAGTCTTAGCCCCAATCTTCGTAAGTTACTCTTAGTTTTGCAAGTTTCCTTGTTAATTCTAACTGATGCCCTTTTGACTCTATTTTGCATATGACTTTATGATTTCCCGAGCTATGAACTGGCTCCTGAAGTGGGAACAGGCCAACGAGTAGGCGCTGGTTCCCGCTTCCACTTCTTCAGCTTTGGTGGGTATTTCGGTCGAGGAATCCCTGCTGAGGAAATTCTCTCTCCTCCTGTTCAACTAGGGCAGTTAGCTGGCTCAGCCCGATACCTGAGCATGTTACACCAGTCCCTACTGACGGTAATTGTGCTTGAACACTTCCTCTTTGTTTCATTGTTTTGCTCTGACCGTCATTGTTCTGCATCGTAGGTCGCCTCCAACTGTTCGGCTACGAGCCACCTGTTGTGCTCCAGAGGAGTCATTGAAGACCTTCTCTAGTGAGTAGCTACAGCAGAGGTGGAGGCAGGTCGTGCCCGCGAGGCAGGCCTCTTGTAGTTGGAGGTCAGTCGGGCCCTAAGGGTGAAGGTCGAGAATTGTCTCAATACTCTGCTTGGCCTCTAAGGCAGCCTTGCATGGTTATCGGCTCCGGGAATGCCTCAGATCCGAGAAGAACCAAGCTCTCACCGAGGACTTGCAGTAGCTATCCCAGGAGCGGGAGCAACTTCAGGCTCAGACGAACGAGTTGTCTAATCACATCCGGCTCCTGGAATCCTCAAAGAAAACTCTAGAGGATTGGAATAAAGAACAGGAGTGTCTGCTGGCTCTAAAAGAATATGATCTAGAGCTATCAGCCTCTTATGCCTCCGACCTCCAGGACAAAGTCGCTCGAGCCCAGGACCAGGCTTCTGCCGCTGCCCAGAAGCTCCAAGAAACATTGGAGAGGAAGAGGAAGAAGGGAAGAAAAATCAAACACCTTGAAAGAGAGTTTTGGCCAAGTGGGAGAGGAAGAGGAAGAAGAAAAGAAAATGGCATACATTTACTTGCAATTTTTACAATTTACTTATATTCATCTCATGAATACGAAGGGATTTTGTCCCTTTGAGTTTCTCATCACATTAAAGTCAATAAATACAATTAAGCACATGTTTCTCATTTTTGACTTTTTCAACTTCTCTTCATCCAATAAAGAGAAACTCTTCATTTTCATCTAATAATAAATTCATTTAACATTTTAATGAATTATTATCTCATCTAATTGGTTGAGTCTAATCTTAATGAGTCTAACTCGGATTGGACCTAATTTTATAATCTAATTGGATTCATTTGAGTCTAACTCAATTAATTCAATCCAGATTACATTTTAGTCAAACTAAAATCAATCAATCTCCGAAGCATCATGTTTTTTGTGTGCGACCCAATAGGTTATCGTAACGTTGACAATGTGTCTAAACTGCTTTAGACACATAAGCAATAAGCGACATCTAGCAAGGCATCCTTGGTACCCAAGTGATGAGAAAGTCGAGATCCGACTTAATATTCGTGACTATTATCTCGTGTGGCTCTGTCCTTCTATCCTCAATATTTAGATTGATCAGTGAGACATAGACTGTGTCATCCTCGATATCAATCTTTGTGTTTCTTAATCTCCAACTCACTTAAGCAAATGAGCTCAATATATTATATTGACTCATTTGAGTATGACCATGTATTTAGTAGTCCTACCCGATCAAGGAACCCACAGATATCACTCTCGTCATATGACAGGGGCAGATCCCATCTACATCACTCATATTCCTTTGTATAATTTGTTGCATACCCAGTGATCGCATTTATAGTTCACCCTGTTACTGGTGACGTTTGACGATATCAAAGTACACAATTCGTTATGTAGGGAATCGTAGTGACTTCAGGTCTAAGGACTATTCATACTAATAGTCACATGAGAAAGTTTATGACACTCATATAACGATCAATGAATCTTTCTCATGTCGGGTCAATTCAGTACACATTCTCTAATGTATATTATGTGCTAACTTGATATCGCATATCCATGACTTATGAGATCAAGTCAACAATTGACCTACATGCTAGTCTTAATGCATTAATATTATCCTTGAATATTAATACTTGACTAGAAATAATTTTTTTCAATAAAAGAAACATTTTATTCTGAAAAGGAAAATTCATATTAGAAGGGGGGTCAAACCTGACCTTCTAATACAGAGTAACAAAGACTCCATACGATTTACGACTAGAAATAGTTAAGAGTAGTGTTCTCTACATCTTCTTACTATCAATTTAACTAATTGTTATAATATAGATCAGAACTTACTACCGAAGGATATTATTATACTTATTTATTGGGCACAATCATGAAATAAAAATAATAATCAAATTTTACCTTTACTAAATAGAATACGATATAAAATGTTCCCTAGACAATTATCTCATAATTGACTCTAAGGCTAACACTAACATATGCCAAGGTTGTTGACAGCATCACTTTTGAAATGTTTTATTCAGGAATGGAGCTTATCATCATGAGATTGGAAGTCAATTCCTGGTTAATAGTCAGGTTTTTATTCTCCACCATGTATTTGTCATTGCTTTGACTAGTAGTCACTCGTGATTTACCTCCTTTATATAATCTATAGACAGATTATGAAGGGTGCATGAGATGAGCATTATCATCCTTTGTCATCGTGAATGAGTTTCGATGCCCCAAGCTGCGATGCAACGATTAGATCTTTTAAATTTTTAATCAAATATATTTATGGGTTGAATCCCAACTACGGTACACCGTAGAGATTTTTCTTTAATGAAATGACCACACTAAGAATGTTGGCCACTTGAAAATATATCCACGAGTACTTCTCGATTTATCCGATGATCAATAAAATTTTTTTGTGTTCTAAGATTAATAATCTGATTTATTCGGATGATAAATAAGAAATTTATGTGTGATCGAATTCTGAGATTCATAATGCGTTTGAAAAGAAGTTAGATATCTCAATTATAAAAAAAATTAAAGTAACTTCCACGATGCTTCAAAGGTCACGGTGAAGCATGAATCGGAGTATCATGTTCGAATTCTATCGAAAGTATTTGTCTATCGTGAGATAATATGGGATTATATATATAAGCGATGAACGTTTTCTCCAATTTACTTAACAACTGAAAATTTTGCTTGAACTCGTTCTTTAATTAATCTATTCAAAAAAATTGGATACTTCCACTTGGACTTCTACAACGAGGTAAGACAAGACTGACGTCATATATACTTCTGCAGCGAAGTAAGAGATGTTGTTACTTTGACCGATTATAAATAAATAAATATTTCTCTTCGTATATTACGCTAGTGCAAAGTATTTTAATTATAACATTTTTCTTGGAAGAAAAGAAATTTTGTAAAGGATAAAAACTATTTATGATTTAGAAAAATAAGAATTAATTACAAATAAAACAAAGATGGATTATGATTTATTTATTTAATTTTTTGAATTGTTTGATTTATTACTCTAGAATTATAGAGATTGGACTCCTGACCACACGCCTCGCCGGAGAAACCCACCTCAACTGTCCTTGGACCGCCGGTGTCGACGCACCTTGATGACTCCTTCGCTGGAAACTGATCCTAAAGCTCTTCTTCTCCTTAACCTTCCCGAAGGTTAACTTTCTGGGAACCACGCTGGCCGAAACTACGTCAGGCAGGGCCAACTTCGCGTAGTACGTTGCGGTCCCCTCGCCGACGTTGGTCACCGTCCTCGTGAAGGTCACCGTCCTAGTCCGGTTCGCCGGCAATCTAACGGTAATGGAAGGGTAGTTGAGCTCTCCTTCCGGAATGCTCTTGATCGACGAGCAGTTGACTTTGTGGTGGACGATGATACGCACGTCGGAGTCACTGTAGCCGAGGCCGCAGAGGTAAGAATAATAATCCTCCGGAGAGATGTCGTAGACGAGTCCTGGGTTGAGGGCCTTTAGCGTCTTGACGTGGCCGGAGCCGACGGCGAAAAGGTCGGCTGGAAGGTTCCTCTCGTCAGAGATGGAGTTGTTAGTGTTGTCTTTCACATAGGCAGTCGTCATTATGGCGGATTTTATGGCGGCAGCCGACCAATCGGGATGGACTTTCTTGATAAGGGCGGCGATACCGGAGAGATGGGGGCAGGACATGGAGGTGCCGGAGATGACTTTGAATTTCTGCGTGTTCCAAGCGGCGAGGACGCTGACACCAGGGCCGGTGATGTCGGGTTTGAGGATCCCCGGCGTGGTCTGGCTGGGCCCGCGGGAGGAGAAGGAAGTTATCGCCGGAGAGCGGGGCGCATGTGTAACGGTGCCGTTGAAGACGATGGTCGCCGTCGGGTTGGAGGAGGAGTTGATGTAAGCCTTGATCTTAAGTCCATAGGCGTGGGAAATGTGCGACGCCGGCAGCGCGTGAAGATCAGCGATAGTGCTGTAGCCGTCTTCCGGTGCATTGGCAAGCACCATGCCGGCGCCACCGGCTTGCTTGACGATTTCCCCCTTCTCGACCCGCCCGTTGACGCCGCGGTCGCAGAGCACAATCTTCCCCTTCACGTCGACACCGTCAAGGGAACCGTTGAGACATAAGGCGGAAGCGCCGCCGAGGTACACGAGAGGATATTCCTTCGATGAGAATCCCGGCGGCTGGTAGATGCTCTCGCCGCGGAACTCGCTGTCGTCGCCAAGCTTTACGGTGGCCACGAACTGACGGTCCATAGTACTGGCCGCCACCGTGAGCAACCACGGCGCGTCATTGGTTACGGTGGAATTTAACGGCCCCGCGTTGCCCGCGGAGCAGCTGACAACGACTCCCCTGCGCATGGCGTTAAAAGCGCCGATCGCGATCGTGTCCAAGTAGAACGGAATAGGGACGCTACCGAGCGAGAGTGAGAGCACATCGACACCCTCCTCCACCGCGGCGTCCAAGGCAGCGAGAATGTCGGCCCCCTGACACGCGTCCTCCGAGCAAACCTTATAAATGGCGAGATGCGCGCGGGGGGCCATCCCGGAGGCCACTCCCTTGGCCAGCCCGTACACGTTAGCGTGCTTCACGAACGCGCCGGCGGCGGTGCTCGACGTGTGAGTACCGTGGCCGTCATCATCAATAGGCGAATCCGTCGATACGGAACCGTTGTAGTTGACGAAGGACCGGGCGCCGATGAGCTTGTTGTTGCAGAACTGTTTCGACAACGACGCGTTCCCGAAGTCGCAGCGGCCCTTCCACTTGGCTGGAGGAGGCGGCATGCCGCGATCACTATACGATGGGTGGCCGGGTGTGACGCCGGTGTCGAGGACGCCTACGATGACGCCTTCCCCCATGTTGGTGGCGTTCCACACGCTGTGGGTGCGGTGGCGCAATCCCAAGAACTGGGGCGAGTGGGTGGTCAACGGACGGTAAACCAAGCTCGGAATGGCGCGCACGAACCAGTCGAGCTTCGAAATGGCCGCCACCTCCCTCTCCGTTAGCATCGCTGAGAAACCGGTCATAACATTCCGGTAGGAGTGTATGACCCGCGACGCCGCATCATCTTCTTGGATCTCTAAAGTTCCGGCGACGCTCTTCAGGAGGAAGGAGTAGTCTCCAAAATCATACGCGGAAACACCCGATGGCACTTCAACGTGAACAATGTACACTTTACGCTCTTCGTCGGAGGCAGCGCCGCCGCCGTAGAAGAGAAAAGAAGCAAAGAGGAAGAAGAAAAAGATTGACGTCATTGGTGTAGTAATTGAAGTCGTTCCTTGTCAAAAATTTAATGAAGAGATGATTATTTATAGCAACTAATGCACGTTGAATTATTCAATGTTTGATTAAGTATTTTCCTTGATATGGCGAAATTTAAGGATCCTTAATAAATATCCAAATAGCAACATTCTGTGTTTGATTTGGTATTTCCGTTTAATTTATCAACTAATTAGAAAAAGTTAACATTAATTGCCAAAACTGAGCCATTATGACCTGTCATTTTGACAAATAAAATAAAATTTTGAGTATTTACAAATGTTCTGGAGGTTTAATTTGGTTTTTTTTAACTTGCTTTTTTAGTTTCGTTAATATCCAAACGCCTTACGATTTATTTTATTTTTTTATTAGTTAAATAATATTCTATCGCCAAAATATCTGATTTATCAAGGTTTAGTCCATAACGATTTTTAAGGGTTTAAATTTTAAACGCTCATTCTGATTTATCCAATTATCAATAACAGCATTCAGTATTAATATCTATTAATCTATCCATCCATCTATCTATCTATTTTATTCTATTAATATCTATAAAACACAGTTTTGTATGTAGACAAGTCATTCACAGGGAGCTTAGGATTCCTGCCTAAACCGAATATAAATTTTCAAAATAAAAAAAATATCTATCTAACTAGTATAATACCCGTGCCATGCACGGGAATCTTATACAATTCAATTAACATATTTAGTGATAATATATATATATATATATCAATTTTTATTATTAAATGAAAAGTAATTTTATTTCATCATGGATTAATGTCAATATAAGATATAGTATTATTTTTTATAATATAAGATATTAATGGTAATCATAAATTTTATAAGGGTGGTGGATGTGGATGCGATCTATAGTTTACTTTGCTTTAGATCACATCCACATCTGCCACCCTTATAAAATTTATGATCACCATTGATATCTTATATTATAAAAAATAATACTACATCTTATATTGATATGAATCCATGACGAAATAAAATTATTTATCATTTAATAATAAAAATTGACAAATACATATATATATATTATCACTAAACATGTTATTTGAATTGTGTAAGATTCCAGTGCATCGCACGGGTATTATACTAGTTAATATTTATAAAACAAAGTTTTTGCATGTAGACGTGACATTCACTGGGAGCTTAGGATTCCCGCTTAAATCGAATATAAATTTTCTAAATAAAAAATTTATAATTAAAAATATAATCTATTCTATCTATCTATCTATTAATATCTATAAAACACAGTTTTACATGTAGACCTAATATTCACAGGGAGCTTAGGATTCTCGCCTAAACCGAATATAAATTTTCTAAATAAAAAAATTAATTAATAATTAATAAATTTTAGACTTGTCCTTTTTTTAAAAAACTGAATATAAATTTTCTAAATAAAAAAGAAAAATTCAGATCTTAATTCAAAATAAAAATTTTAAAAAATAATTTATCAAATTAAAAAAAAATAATTTGAAATTCTATTGTAAAATTTCCAAAATTAAAGAACCTGGACCCTTTACTAATTAACTCTTAATTGATTTAGTGTTAAATACCGAGTTTTTAGGGGGCTAAATGGGAGAAATTCGAAATATAAGGGATGAGTTGTAATTTTTCAGACTTGGAGGGCTTATTTGCAAAAAGCCAAAATTAAGTTATAAAACCCTAACTCCCTCATCAGTTCCCCGATTCGTTTCTTTCTCCCCGACACCCCACGCCGCGCGACGTTTCTCCGCAGCGAGCGACGCCGGTAGCCGCCCCAGCCCTTGCTTCCTCTTCTTCTCCTTCTTCGTTTTTCTCCGTCCTTTTCAGTGTACACGAACTAGGAGCCAAGTGCCCCGTCACTTGGATCGCGCCACTGCCCTCGTGAGGAAACCCTAATCGAACGCCGCCTGTCCTCCTCTTATTCTCATTCCTCTTCTCCACGCGCGCGAGCAAGCCGTGTCGACCATCGCTCGACGCCGCAGTTTCTTCACCATCAGCGGTCATTGACGGTTTCTCATCAACCAAGGCTAAGCCATCATTGACTTCAATTGCCACAGGAGCGGGGAAATCCTAAGGTAACAATTGTTTCCCTTGCTTCTTTATATTTCAATTTAGGGCAGAAGCTTTGGTTGGGAAAAATTGATAAGTAGGTTTGTGTATTATCTGATGTTGGAGTTTGGGTGTTGCCCTAAGGTTTGGAGGTCTCCTTTAGTTTTCCAATTCTACCGTGAGGGGATTGTTGGCAGTGTGTTTTGTAGTTGCCGGAGGGAATTGTTCGCATTAGCTGCCTTTAAGTTTTGATGAATGGAGTTGGTTTGTAGTTTAACTCTTTGTTTGGTAAAGAGATGGTTGCCATGAGTAACCTGTGGGTGCGATGATGTTTAAATTTCTTCGGAAATTAAGGGAACAATGGTTGTTTGATTCATTGGTATATTTAATGTGGATTTGGGGTAATCACAAGCTGTTGATTTCTTGTGTCATTTTGGGGTTAAGTTTTACTTGAGATGATCTCTTGGTTTGAGCTTAGGTCAAACCTCAGTGGAACCTAACTTTAATAAATAGAAGTAATACTTTATTAATCTTTTAATTTAGGTTAATTACATGATTACGACAATTAAGCTTAATCTCAATATGGTTTAGAGATTTGTTTAGTTAATTATTACTATTTTAAATACCTAAACATAGTATCCTTTGATACAGGACCTTGATTCAGACTCGTTTAGTTGACCGTCAAAGGTTCTCATTTACGGACTTCAAAAAAATAAGGAGGGTACTTCTCCTTTGTACTCGAGTAGTTTCTTTTACCTTAAAGCATGACTATTTTTGTCTAGTAGGTTGCTTGACCTTATCCCCTGTTGTTTTGTTATTTTAACATCGCCGTTGATACTTTTTCTTCGTTGATCTTCGAGTATTCTAAATTCGTATCTGTACAGTCCTCTGTTGATTTCTATTATGTAAAGTGTCGTTTGTACGCGAGTACTTAGAAGTCCATTAAACACAATTAGGTTTATTTAGCATTAGAAATATCCTACCTAGTAGTGTAGGTGCATAATCGTTGGTTTTCGATTTCTGGTTGTTGTATTGATGCATCGTTGTTACTTGTTGGATTTTGGTTGCATCGTTGTTTCTCCGGTTGTTCATGCACTTGTAGCATGCACCAAATCTGTACATTACATACTAACGACTGTTGGGCTTCCATATGGTTAAGCCGTCGTTAGTCATTTAGTTGCTCGATTCACTCAACCACTTGTTGTCGTGGTAGTTGTTAGAGTGCGAGCAACTGTCCTGTTATGCCACACATGTTGCAGTTGTAGGCAAGCAGTGACACCCTCACCGTTATTTTTCGAGGGATACTGTAGCTGTTGATAGCTCCCCCTATGTATCGGGGTTTTTGGAGTAGTTGGCTCCCCAACATCTTATCCACTCTGTTAGTGATATGAGAAAAGTGTCCTAAGGCAATCGCCTTATGATTGTAATCATTTATTTTAATAAATGAATATTCACTATTTGAGTATACATGTTTGTGTATTTTATTGAGATCTTAAACTCATTTACTGAATGTCCGCAATACAATTCACAGCATGAGAGAATTTGTGATGAATTCACAACTAGTGATTATCTCTATATGTGCAATTGTGAAGTATTGAAATTGTCCCTAGTCGATGAATTGATAAATACGGACACTATCAATTCTGTTGAGTCTAGCATGGGTTATTCTCTAATCAGCTGATTCTCACTGGCTGGTGACATTGAGATGTCCGGAGATAAACATGAATGCTAGTTAAGAGAACTAGTTCATTGGAGTGACTGGCTGTAAAACTTCATATGGTAGTCTACATATAGATGTCAGTGAAATTCTTACTGCAGCTTAAGTGCGATGTTCCTTTGACTTGCGGTGTTCAAGTCATCTTGGTCATGGAGATTTATACTTTGACATCTTAAGCAAGCATCTCCAAGGAGGTGTGGACCCGGGATGATTGGGTATAAGTCGAAGTGCCCGAAGATGTCTGAACAGCCTACAAAGGATTCACCACTCCTTGCGAGGAGATGTATACCCGAGGCCTATCGTCAGATTGTTACTCGAAGCCTCTGGCCAGAGCATGACATGTTCAGAGTATGAATCTCTTAAATACATGAGAGTAATTAGAATCCGTAGGACGAGAAAACGTTACTTGGGCTAGGTGTGACGTAGTCAGCCTAGTGGGGACTGACACACATAGACCATGTCCTGAACCAAGTGGGTATAAGATGGTGAAGGGAATGCGGCACGATTCATTATAGCTGCTGAAGGGTTTCAGAATTGTTTCTGAGGTCAACCGTTGATCTTTCGATTAATTGGGGATCATGATGTACTACTAGGTGCCACTCATGATCGTTCTATAATTAATTGATTAATTATAGACGGCCAACATAAATCGAAAGCCTATTTAGTCACACGCACTACGAGTAATCCGAGGGATTTAAAACGAGTTGAAAATTGGATTTTCCAATCAAGAGAGATTAAGTTTGGTTGAGCCAAACGATAAGTCGAATTTGAATTTTTCAGAGACGCATCGGAAGCGTAAAATGGCTAAGTCTTTTGAAGACTTAATAGATGAATTAAATAAGTTTAATTCATTGGGGCTTGACTTGGATGGGCCGGCCAAAGAGGGCCTCCATCCTCTTTGCTTGGCCGGCCACAACAAAGGGAGAGAACCAAGTTTTTTGTTCAATTTATAAAATAAATCAAGTGTGGTTTGTTTTACAAAATTATGGATGATATAAATTTTTTATATAATAAACCAAGGTTTGGTTTATTTTTCATGGAAATTAAAATGAACCATGGATTGGTTTATTTTATAAAATTAATCATGGATTGATTTACCACAATAAGGAAATTTATTCCATAAGAGAGAAGAGACCTGATTGATTTTTATCATGAATTAAAATATATTTTAACCATGATATAAAATCAAACTTGGCATGATGGAATAAGTTATTCTATATTTGAGAGGCTTGATGGTTGAGAGGCCACTATATAAAGGACCCAAGGCAAGACTTGGAAGATAATCGATGAGATGAAGGCATAGGCTCTCTCCCTCTCTTTCTCTCCTTCTCTTCTCCCCTTCTTGCCGTGCGCCAACCAGCCCCAAGAAGGAGCACCAGCCGGCCGCCCCTACTGCCGGAGAAGGAAGCTCCGGCCATCTCTTGGCCGGAAGAAGGTGCTGCCGGAATTAGAGTTTGCCACAAGCTTCTTCTTTTGCTTCGCCGGAATTTTGATTCCGGCCATCCTTTTGTGGTTAGTCTTCCGACTTCTCTCTTGGTTTTTCTCGTCGCGTTCTCGGAGAATCTAGTAGTTCTTGAGAACACAAAACTCGTGGCTTTGCGAAGTCATCCCGAAGATACTCGGCGTGGACGCAAATAGAGGCGGAGCTTCCAAGGGACGCTTACGGTTGGATCTCATCCCTTCCTTCGAGTTACGCGAGGTAATACGTAAATTAGTTTACGTTTCTGCAAAATTTTAAATATATGATCATGTCTACACTAGATAAAATTGCATGCTTAGATGTGTGGTTAAATAATTTGAGAAATTATTTATGCTAAACCTTCCGCTGCACGTAATTAATTTTAAAATTACGAACCCGCATCCATGTCAACATGCACCCGGTCCCAACACACTCAACCACACCTTCTGTGGTATTTGTTGTTGGAGTGCGTACAATTGTCACAACCCTACCCACTCGGTCACACAGATGGGATGTGTTGGCGTCCTGACTGGCGTCAGGGGTGACACATGTCATTGCATCATATACATACGTATTTCGTTTATGTATTTTCTTGTGTTTGATGCATTTATATGAGCTATGGTTGTTGCACTTGTTTGACATTCATGTATATGTTGGTTTTATCGTTGTCGTGTTGTTTATACATGCTTAGTTGTTATTCGGATTTTATAATATGTTATTCTATATATGTTATGCTTGTTTAGGTGTTCCTATATTCCTTATAGACTGTACCCTGTTGGTTCTCTACTTATTTTACCTTCTGTTATGTCATACTTATTGTCTACTCATATATCCGCAGAGTCTGCCCGGACTCACCACCGCTACCTCCCATTTTTGTTTTAGGTAGCAGGTAGATATTTTGCTTGGGGCCAGGAGATGATCCAGTTGCCAGCCTCTCAGTCCCTCAGTTCCACTGGGTATTTTATTTGGAGTTGTTTCAGAGTTGATTCTCCGTAGTTTCTCTATTTCCGCATTTTATTTTCTTATCTGGTATGGTTTTGACTAATTTGTAGTAATGTCTTATTGGTCAGGTTTGTTCGTTGTTGAGTTTCTCTTTGGTTGTGGTTTCTTTTATGCCTAAGGTAGCTGAGCCACCCATTATCTCTTTTGTTGATATAAAAACTGTGTGGTGATGTTTTTATTTCTGTTATAATGGTTGAGTCATCTTTTATGATTGGAGTGTATGCATATTTGCCCCAACTTGTCTGCCGTACAGGGGAGATGCTGCCCGATTTTCGAGTAAGCATGTGCCTCTGGGGGCATGATAATTTTTGGTATCAGAGCCAAGTTTTGCGATGTTTTGGTATCTGTGGGTTTATGGAGTTGTTTTACGAGGTCAATCTGTATGTTACAGATTTGTTTATTTTGCGGAGTCTTTTTCTTGAGGGTTTGACGAAGTTGTTTTTCGAGGTCTATCAGTATTTTACAGATTTGGTTGTATTTTCGCGGAGTCATTCTTTGGTCTGGTTGTATTTTGGGACTTGGTAGTGACAATATCTCTCCTGGCAAACAAGAAGTAAGTTGGTTTTAAATTTGGTTAAATTTATATCTAAATAATGTATGTTGGTTTTGTTAACAGATATGCCTCGTTGTATTGAGTTATCTCCACCCCGTGCTCGTAGTCATGGACGACGATCACGGGGAGGCCAGAGGAGGCCGAGGGAGACACGAATCAGGAGGTTGAAAGGCCCACCAGAGTGGAGCCGACTGGTCGAGGGTCAGCTCACCAGGACCTTTCGGGTGAGCTGAGATCCCCATCACGGAGAGTATCTTCTCCTGTATATCTGATAGCAGTTTCAGTCATACCACCAGAGGCAGGTCCATCAGTACCACCAATGGCAATTCCTGGAGTGCCATTAGGGGTACCCCTGCCCAACCGAGTTGGCTTCTGGACAGAGCTCGGATTCCGTTGTTGGCATCGTCTGTGAAGGGTCGCTTCACACTGTTCCATGGGGAACCGATCCCTATGCTGCTCATGCCTGGTTGGAGACATTGGAGGACACCTTCAGCTATATGACCCTCACAGACGTAGAGAAGGTGGAGTTGGCTACGTATCACCTTTGAAATCAGGCCGTCACTTGGTGGAATATGCAGAAGACTCTTATTGGTGGACGATCGATTTCTTGGGTTTCTTTCCGTGAGGCTTTTGAGGGCAAGTATTATCCTGCCGTGTTTCGTACAGCCAGACGGCAGGAGTTTCTTGCTCCTCATCAGGGAGACCGCTCAGTTATGGAGTATGAGGCGGAATTCAATCGCCTGGCAGAGTTTTGTCCTCAGTTGGTTGCTACTGAGGAGGAGCGGACGACACAGTTCATGTTGAGCTTAGCTGGATATATCCAAGTGCGTATGTCAGGATGGGTTCCTACTTCATATCGAGAGGCTTTGGATCGGGCTTTACATACTGAGATGATTCAACATCAGTTGCATGGTGATAAGAACAATGGGAAGCAGACAATTCAGGGTTCAGCAGCGACACAGAGATAACAGACAGTTGGACAGAAGCGCAGTAGCAGGAGTCAGGTTACGCAGGAGACTTTTGTGCCTCAATCTCGACCCCAGAAGTTTGGACGGTTTTCAGCAGGATCGTCGCAGGGTTCTCACCAGACTCGGAGGTTTACTATTGGTGCGACTCATTGTTTTCAGTGTGGTTCTAAGGACCACGGCAGACCAGATTGTCCCCTAGAGCACCCTATCTGTTATTATTGTATACGTCTGGGTCATGAGAGTCAAGGCTGTCCTTTGAAGGCTCAACATAAGTCTGTAGCATTTACTCCTCGGGGTGGCCGATCAGGACCGCAGAGGCCATATCAAGGTGGCCGTCAGACTCATACGTCATTCCGACCGCAGCAGACAGGACGTCAGCAGGCAGTTCCACCACCAATTCAGATGTATGGTATGCCTGGGTAGGAGTTCTCCTCACCAATGGGGTCTCAATATTCTGGGACAGGATTGTACTATCAGCAGCCACGTCCAGCATACCAGCCTGCAGATTATCAGCATCAACCATCGGTTGGAGCTTCGGGTTATCAGTCTCAACAGTCGATTGGGCCTTCTGGATATCAGCCCCAGCAGACTGCTGGACCTTCATCTTCTCAGCCGCTGTCGATTTTTGCGTTGCCACCTTCAGCTACAGAGACAGGCCGAGTTTATGCAGTCACCATAAAGGAGGCACAGCGGGCCGATGGATCAGTCTTTCGTGGTATGATTTCAGTTTATGCATTTCCTGCTAAATTACTTATTGATACTGGTAGTTCTAGTTCTTTTATATCACGACTGTTTATGGGAAAAATTAGTAGATTGTCTACCCTTGGATCACAACGTTTATCAGTGTCTCTACCATCCGGTGAGTTATTGGATATCACGCAGGAAGTCAAGGCGTGTCCATTGGACTTCTGCAATTATACACTCATCGTGGATCTGTCAGTTCTCGAGATGGTAGAGTTTGATATTATTCTGGGCATGAACTCATTGGCGGCTTATCATGTCACAGTTGATTGCCAAGCGAGGGTGGTCACATTTCGGCCTCCGAACCAACCCTTATGGGAATTCATTGGCACCAGAGATGATGGGATTTCTATTATCTCTGCACTTCAAGCTCAGAAGCTTATGTCGCATGGATGTCAGAGTTTTCTATTATCATTGATCAGCACTGATGGTAACAGTAGCCCTCAACTTTCGAGTGTTCCAGTGGTCCAAGAATTTCCAGACGTATTTCCAGATGAGCTACCTGGTTTGCCTCCTAGAAGGCAAGTTGAGTTTATGATCGAGTTGATTCCGGGGACTGCGTCGGCATCAAAGGCTCCGTATTGTATAGCGCCTAAGGAGTTGGACGAACTAAAGGTCCAGCTTTAGGAGTTGCTTGACAGGGGATTTATTCGTTCTAGTGTATCTCCATGGGGTTCACCAGTTCTATTCGTCAAGAAGAAGGATGGTTCTATGAGGTTATGTATCGACTACAGCAATTAAATGTCGTGACCATCAAGAACAAGTATCCCCTACGGTCCGGATATCATCAGTTGAGGATTAGGGATTCGGATATTCAGAAGACAGCTTTCCACACCCGGTACGGACATTACGAGTTTTTGGTAATGCTATTTGGGCTTACCAATGCTCCTGCAATATTATGGATCTGATGAATCTGATTTTTATGGAGTATTTGGATCAGTTTGTTATTGTTTTCATTGACGACATCCTGATTTACTCCCATTCCGAGAAGGAACATGCGCTCCACCTTCGTATCGTCCTGGAGACACTCCCGGCGGGAGCAGTTGTATGCAAAGTTTAGCAAGTGTGCTTTCTGGTTGTCTTCTGTGAGTTTTCTCGGACACGTTGTTTCCAATAGAGGTATTTCCATAGATCCCCAGAAGATCGAGGCTATCACCAGTTGGGAATAGCCTAAGTCAGTTCAGGAGGTGCCCAGTTTTCTTGGATTGGCTAGTTATTATCGCCGATTTGTTGAGGGGTTTTCCAGTATCACTTCACCGTTGACATGTCTGACCAGAAAAGACGTGAAATTTGTTTGGATAGAAGCTTGCGAGACTAGTTTTCAGGAGCTCAAGCGGCGATTGGTGTCTGCGCCTGTATTGGTGTTACCTTCAGGCGAGGACGATTTTGTACTCTACACTGACACATCACATTAGGGTTTGGGTGTAGTTTTGATGCAGCATGGACGGGTAGTCTCTTATGCTTCTCGTCAGCTGAAGGAGCATGAGAATAATTATCCAGTTCATGACTTAGAGCTTGCAGCTATTATTTTTGCCCTGATGATACGGAGACATCATCTCTACGACATCACGTTTGAGATTTTCATAGATCACAAGTGCCTCAAGTATTTATTCACTCAGAAGGAGCTAAATCTTCATCAGAGAAGATGGATGGAATTCTTGAAAGATTATGATTGTACTATTAGCTACCATCCAGGGAAAGCTAATGTAGTTGCAAATGCACTTAGCAGAAAATCCCGGAGTGTTCTGGCTTGTCACCGGGTTATGGTCACTGATTTAGTTCAGAGCTTCTCAGAGTTGGGACTGGAGGAGCAGGGTCAGACAGAGAAAGGATTGTTGGTGACTATGGTTGCTCAATCTTCGATCAGGATGATCAGAGAGGCTCAGGCTAGTGATCAGCATCTGCAGTTCCTAAGCAGCCGAATAGCCTCAGAGCAGCAGACTGACTTTATACGTGATGACGAGGGTATTCTATATTTTCGAGGGAGATTGTGTGTACCTAAGTCACATCCGGTTATGGAGGAGTTGCTTCAGGAGGCTCATCGATCTTGGTTTGCGATACATCCTAGCGGAACCCGTATGTACCGAGGTTTGAGACGTTCCTACTGGTGGAACGGTATGAAGAAAGACATCGCGGATTTTGTTGCTAAATGTCTAGTGTGCTAGCAGGTGAAGGCCGAGCATCAGAGACCTGCTAGATTACTACAGAAGATCCCTATTCCTGAGTGGAAGTGGGAGCACATCACGATGGATTTCGTTGTTGGGTTATCGAGGTCTCGTAGAAGACACGATGCGATTTAGGTGATCGTTGATTGATTAACCAAATCCGCTCATTTCTTAGGGATTCAGAGGACAGATTCACTGGACAAGCTGGCAGAGTTATACTGCCGTGAGATTATCATATTACATGGTGTTCCTCTAAGCATCATATCAGACAGAGACCCGCGTTTCACTTCACGATTTTGGCAGAGTTTGCAGCAGGCCATGGGTACCGAGCTTCGATTCAGTACAGCCTTTCATCCGTAGACAGACGGACAGTCTGAGCGTACCATTCGGACACTGGAGGATTTGTTGAGATCTTGCGTTATGGACTTTGGAGGCAACTGGGAGGATCACCTGCATTTGGTTGAGTTTGCCTATAATAATAGCCATCATTCGGCTATTCAGATGACACCTTTCGAGGCGTTGTATGGTAGAACTTGCAGGGCACCCACCCTTTGGGAGGAGGTTAGGGGAATCTCAGTTGCTAGGTCCTCAGAGTATTCAGCATGACGCAGAGCTAGTCCGTGCTATTAGACGCAGGCTGTCAGAGGCTCAGGATCGTCAGAAGAGTTATGCAGATCGGAGACACAGGCCCTTGGCTGGAGTTCACAACGTGTTTCATGTTTCCATGCTGAGGAAATATGTACTAGATCCTACATATGTGTTATCGGAGGTGCCGATCACACTACAGCCAGACGCGACTTATGAGGAGTGCATATGCGGATTCTGGACCGCAAAGAGCATCGGTTGAGGAACAAGACAGTTCGGTTGGTCAAAGTTGGTTGACAACACCACTCTGATGAGGAAGCTACTTGGGAGCTCGAAGATACGATCAGAGCTCACTATCCTCATCTATTTACTTGAGGTGTGTATGATTGTTTTTCATTCCGTATTCATATTATATATGGGTTGTTGATTTCTCTTGTTGTTGATCAGTACTCGTTGCGGTTTATGGTTTATGGTTGTGGACTAGTCTGAGTTGTTGATTTATCTGGTTGATGACTAGTACCTGTTGGGGTAACTAGTGTCTGTTATGATTTACTAGTATCTGTTGTGATTTACTGGCTAAATTTGGGGGTCACATTTTTGTTAGTTGGGGAGAATGTTAAATACCGAGTTTTTAGGGGGCTAAATGGGAGAAATTCGAAATATAAGGGCTGAGTTGTAATTTTTCAGACTTGGAGGGCTTATTTGCAACAAGCCAAAATTAAGTTATAAAACCCTAACTCCCTCATCAGTTCCCTGATTCGTTTCTTTCTCCCCGACGCCCCACACCGCGCGACGTTTCTCCGCAGCGAGCGACGCCGGTAGCCGCCCCAGCCCTTGCTTCTTCTTCTTCTCCTTCTTCGTTTTTCTCCGCCCTTTTCAGTGTACACGAACTAGGAGCCAAGTGCCCCGTCACTTGGTTCGCGCCACTGCCCTCGCGAGGAAACCCTAGCCGAACGCCGCCTGTCCTCCTCTTCTTCTCATTCCTCTTCTCCATGCGCGCGAGCAAGCCATGCCGACCATTGCTCGACGCCGCAGTTTCTTCACCATCAGCGGTCGTTGACGGTTTCTCATCAACCAAGGCCAAGCCATCATCGACTTCAATTGCCACAGGAGTGGGGAAATCCTAAGGTAACAATTGTTTCCCATGCTTCTTTATATTTCAATTTAGGGCAGAAGCTTTGGTTGGGAAAAATTGATAATTTGCTGTAGGTTTGTGTATTATCCTGACGTTGGAGTTTGGGTGTTACCGTAAGGTTTGGAGGTCTCCTTTGGTTTTCCAATTCTGCCGTAGGGGATTGTTGGCAGTGTGTTTTGTAGTTGCCGTGAGGGAATTGTTGGCATTAGTTGCCTTTAAGTTTTGATGAATGGAGTTGGTTTGTAGTTTAACTCTTTGTTTGGTAAAGAGATGGTTGCCATGAGTAACCTGTGGGTGCGATGATGTTTTGAATTTCTTCGGAAATTAAGGGAAATAATGGTTGTTTGATTCATTGGTATATTTAATGTGGATTTGGGGTAATCACAAGCTGTTGATTTCTTGTGTCATTTTGGGGTTAAGTTTTACTTGAGATGGTCTCTTGGTTTGGGCTTAGGTCAAACCTCAGTGGAACCTAACTTTAATAAATAGAAGTAATACTTTATTAATCTTTTAATTTAGGTTAATTACATGATTACGACAATTAAGCTTAATCTCAATATGGTTTAGAGATTTGTTTAGTTAATTATTACTATTTTAAATAGCTAAACATAGTATCCTTTGATACAGGACCTTAATTCAGACTCGTTCAGTTGATCGTCGAAGGTTCTCGTTTACGGACTTCAAAAAAATAAGGCGGGTACTTCTTCTTTGTACTCGAGTAGTTTCTTTTACCTTAAAGCATGACTATTTTATGTCTAGTAGGTTGCTTGACCTTATCCCCTGTTGTTTTGTTATTTTAACATCGCCGTTGATACTTTTTCTTCGTTAAACTTCGAGTATTCCAAATTCGTATCTGTACAGTCCTCTGTTGATTTCTGTTCTATAAAGTGTCGCTTGTACGCGAGTACTTCGAAGTCCATTAAACACAATTAGGTTTATTTGACATTAGAAATACCCTACCTAGTAATGTAGGTGCATAATCGTTGGTTTTCGATTTCTGGTTGGTTGTATTGATGCATCGTTGTTACTTGTTGGATTTTGGTTGCATCGTTGTTTCTCCGGTTGTTCGTGCATCTTGTAGCATGCACCATATCTGCACGTTGCATACTAACGACTGTTGGGCTTCCATATGGTTAAGTCGTCGTTAGTCATTTAGTTGCTCGATTCACTCAACCACTTGTTGTCGTGGTAGTTGTTAAAGTGCGAGCAACTATCCTGTTATGTCACACATGTTGCAGTTGTAGGCAAGCAATGACACCCTCACCGTTGTTTTTCGAGGGATACTGTAGCTGTTGATAGCTCCCCCTATGTATCGGGGTTTTTGGAGTAGTTGGCTCCCCAGCATCCTGTCCACTTAACCACACCTTCTGTTGTATTTGTTGTTGGAGTGCGAATAGTTGTCACAACCCTACCCACTCGGTCACACAGATGGGATGTGTTGGTGGCTTCACTGGCGTCAGGGGTGACACATGTCATTGCATCATATGTATACGTATTTCGTTTATGCATTTTCTTGTGTTTGTTGCATTTATATGAGTTATGGTTGTTGCACTTGTTTGACATGCATGTATATGTTAGTTTTATCATTGTCGTATTGTTTTATACATGCTTAGTTGTTATTCAGATTTTATAACATGTTGTTATATATATGTTATGCATGTTTAGGTGTTCCTATATTCCCTATGGACTGTACCCTGTTGGTTCTCTACTTATTTTACCTTCTGTTATGTCATGCTTATTGTCTACTCATATATCCGCAGAGTTCGCCCGGACTCACCACCGCTACCTCCTATTTTTGTTTCAGGTAGCAGGTAGATATTTTGCTTGGAGCCAGGAAATGATCCAGTTGCCAGCCTCTCAGTCCCTCAGTTCCAATGGGTTATTTTATTTGGAGTTGTTTCAGAGTTGATTCTCCGTAGTTTCTCTATTTTCGCATTTTATTTTCATATCTGGTATGGTTTTGACTAATTTGTAGTAATGTCTTATTGGTCGGGTTTGTTCGTTGTGGAGTTTCTCTTTGGTTGTGGTTTCTTTTATGCCTAAGGTGGCTAAGCCACCCATTATCTCTTTTGTTGATATAAAAACTGCGTGGTGATGTTTTTATTTCTGTTATGATGGCTGAGCCATCTTTTATGATTGGAGTGTATGTATATTTGCCCCAACTTGTCTGCCGTACAGGGGAGATGCTGCCTGATTTTCGAGTAAGCATGTGCCTCTGGGGGCGTGACATTTAGTAAATCCCAAAATTAAATTATTTTAATGTCCTTTTTTTTCTTTTCATATCTAAAAAAATTTCAAAGCTTATTAGTATCTATATCTTCTTATTCTTCAAATTTTAAAAACTCATAAAATAAAATCATAAATCTAAAAAAATACAAATTCAAAAGAAAATGTATAATTACAAATTCTAAAAAGAAAAATTCAGATCTTAATCCAAAACTAAAATTTTAAAAAATAATTTATCAAATTCAAAAAAGATAATTTCAAATTTTAATTTGAATTGTATTTTAAAATTTCCAAAATTAAAATTTTAAATAAGTTATAATGATTACAGTAAAGTACATAAAAATATAAATTTAATTTAATTTTAATGAAATATAGACCTTTAGCTTCCCTTGAGTTGATGTAAGAAAAATGATAGTCTCATATCTCAAGTTACCAAGGCGAATTATACACAGAGCAATTATAAAAATGTACAAAGAACGATAAATCAACTCATACCTTTCTCGGCCTTTTGGCTAAGATCAAGTGTAGTATCTGTTCTTATCTGTTTAACATCTGATATGTGGGTCATTAGTCCACTTTGATATTAAATTAATTTTTATATGGGGGATGACTTATCACAGTAGCTTGCTACTAGGGTTTCATGTGTCGCCTGTGTGTTGCACCATAGCACAGTCCTGTCACACCCCTATCCAAGCAAAGTAATTTTAGATCGTATCCACAACCACCACCCTTATACAACTTATGATCACTATTAACATCTTATATTATAAAAAATAATACTATATCTTATATTGACATGAATCCATGATTAAATAAAATTACTTTTCATTTTAATTTTTTTCATTTAATAATAAAAATTGACATATATATATTATCACAAAACATATTATTTGAATTGTGTAAGATTCCCGTGCATCGCACGGGAATTATACTAGTTAATATACAGTTTTACATGCAAACATGACATTCAAAGTGAGCTTAGGATTCCCGCCTAAACCGAATATAAATTTTCTAAATAAAAAATTTATAATTAAAAATAAAAATTCAAAAGAAAATATATAATTACAAATCCTAAAAATAAAAATTCAGATCTTAATCCAAAATTAAAATTTTAAAAAATAATTTATCAAATTCAAAAAATAATTTTGATGTAAGAAAAATGATAGTCCCACATCTGGAGTTACCAAGGCGAATTACACACAGAGCAATTATAAAAATGTACAAAGAACGGTAAAGTAATTCATACCTTTCTCGGCCTTTTGGCTAAGATCGAGTGTAGTATCTGTTCTTATTAGTTTAATATCTGATATGTGGATCATTGGTCCACTTTGATATTAAATTAATTTTTATATGGGGATGATCTATCATAGTAGCTTGCTACTAAGGTTTTCATGTGTTGCCTGTGTGTTACACTATAGCACAGGCTTGTCACACCCCTATCAAAGCAAAGGCTTGACACAACCTTATCAAAGCAAAGTAAACTTTAGATCGCATCCACATCTACCACCCTTATAAAACTTATGATCACCATTAATATCTTATATTATAAAAAATAATAATATATCTTATATTGACATGAATCCATGATGAAATAAAATTACTTTTCATTTAATAATAAAAATTGACATATATATATTATCACTAAATATATTATTTGAATTGTGTAAGATTCCCGTGTATTATACTAGTTAATGTTAAAACACATATAGTATATATTAATAAAAAAGAAATGTTAATACAATTGGTGTGTGTGTGTGTGTGTATAATTGACAATATCGGACCGATCTCACAGAAGTTTTTCATCGACGGACAAGATAAATCGGAAAGCACTCGCGGTAGACGATCTAGAAGCTCAGCGTCCCAGGATATTCGTACCCCATTTGAAGGAAAAATTCCTGCAAATACGTCGTAGTTGGGGATCAAACCGTGGATATCTAAGATAGTGACTAATTGTCCTACAACTACATCATTGCTCCAGAAGTTATATATATATAGAGAGAGAGTAATGTTCAAATCAATACAAATTCCTTTATATTCAGAGATGAAATAACAAAACTTTTAAAATATTTTAATACTTTTTATTAAGTCACACTAATTTATTTTAATTATAATAATCTTACAATAAAGATTTTAGGGCTCTTTAGTTTTAAAAAAAATGTATGCGGATAAAAAAACATGAATTCTGATAAAAAATATTTATTGTAAATCTACATCAAAATTAGTGATGAAAAAGATATCGTCGCTAATCAACAACAAAATTATCAATAAAAAAATTTGTCACAAAATTAGTAATACAACATGTTTGTCATAAAAATCATTGCAAATTTGTTGAAATAGTCAGAAGTTCAGTTAAGTAGGTTCCTTTGTTTTAGGGTTTTATTCCTGGACGCGTGAATAACCCTCCTATTATTGAGGGGCAAGTTATTTTTCAGTTTTAATTTAGTTACCACGGTTTTAGGTTCTGAACAATCGTGGGTAGTTATTTCATTTTCTGGTTTGATGTAAGGCTATTTATAGCTAAAGTTATTTGCTTTCATGAATAAGAGCATGTTCCCAGTTTTAGTACAATCAGGTTTTACATTCTCAAAAGCTTTCTGTTGTTTTCTTGGTTCTAACATCTGGTATCAGAGCCACACCGTGAGATCTGATCAAAGTCTGCAACAAAGTAACTAGCGTGAAGAAACAAAGATATGACGTCTGAAAGCAGTTTCGTACAACCTGCCATTCCGAGATTTGATGGACACTATGATCACTGGAGTATGCTGATGGAAAACTTTCTGCGTTCCAAGGAGTATTGGAACTTGGTGGAGACGGGAATCACTGCAGCAGCAGAAAGAGTCGATTCCAGCAACGCACAGAAGAAAGTGATTGAAGATCAGAAGTTGAAAGACTTGAAGTGCAAGAACTACTTGTTTCAAGCTATCGATCGTTCAATCCTAGAGACAATATTGAAGAAGGACACTGCAAAAGATATCTGGGATTCTTTGAAGCAAAAATATAAAGGAACAGCATGTGTAAAACGTGCTCAATTGCAGGCTCTTCGGAAAGAATTTGAAGTGCTACACATGAAGTTTGGAGAATCTGTCAACGACTATTTTGGAAGAACACTCATCATTGCTAATAAGATGAGGCTTCATGGAGAGCGCATGGAGGATGTGGTAATCATTGAAAAGATCTTGAGGTCTATGATTCCGAAATATGACTACGTTGTATGTTCTATTGAGGAATCAAATGATTTGGATACCTTGTCCATTGATGAACTTCAAAGTAGTCTTTTGGTGCATGAACAAAGGATTAGCCGCCATGTTGAAGTAGAAGAACAAGCGCTGCAAGTCACTACAGGAGCCCAACATGGAGGACGGGGTGGAGGTCGAAGTACCTATCGTGGAAGAGGAAGAGGAAGGGGCAGATTAGGGTTCGACAAATCAACCCTAGAGTGTTATAACTGCCATGAGCTTGGGCATTTTCAGTGGGAGTGCCCAAAGAAGGTAAGGGATCAACATGCAAACTATGCAGAGACAAAAGAAGAGATGTTATTAATGGCGAATGTGGATTTCAAAGACCCTGAAACCAAGCACATTTGGTTCCTCGACTCTGGGTGTACCAACCATATGTGAGGTAAGAGGGATATATTTATTGATATGGATGACAGCTTCAAAGAATCAGTAAAGATGGGAGATGATTCAAAAATTACTGTACAAGGCAAAGGCACGGTTCGAATAGAAGTGAATGGAATAATTCACGTGATCACAAATGTTTTCTTTGTACCAGAACTGAAGAACAATCTGTTAAGTATTGGACAGCTGCAAGAAAAGGGGCTCGCTGTGCTTATTCAATATGGGAAATGCAAAATCTTTCATCAGGAGAAAGGTCTAATCATCGAAACGGAGATGACTCAGAATAGAATGTTCACTGTGTTCGCTCATTGTCCACCACCAAGAGAGACAAAGTGCTTCTCCTCTCTGACCACGGATCAGGCCACTCTTTGGCATCGTCGATACGGACACCTGAGCTGGAATGGACTCAAGGTACTTCAGCAAAAGAAGATGGTGAAAGGGCTACCACAGTTCAAAGCCATTGAAAAAGTATGTGAAGGCTGTCTTGTAGGGAGACAACATCGTGATCCCTTCCCAAAGGAAAGCATTTGGAGGGCTTCCAAAAGACTTCAGTTGGTGCATGCTGATTTATGTGGTCCAATAAATCCAGCTTCAAACAGCAACAAAAGGTATCTCATCACCTTTATTGATGATTTTAGCAGAAAAACCTGGGTTTATTTTTTGACAGCAAAGTCGGAAGCCTTTGCTACTTTCAAAACCTACAAAGCAAGGGTGGAGAAAGAAACTGGAGCATTCATCCAAAGTCTGAGGACAGACCGAGGGGGTGAGTTCACATCACAAGAGTTCACAAGCTTCTGTAATGAGAATGGGATACACAGACAATTGACCGTTGCATACTCTCCCCAACAAAACGGTATTGCCGAGAGGAAAAATCGGACCATTATGAATATGGTACGAAGTATGTTGTTAGAGAAGCGAATCCCTAAGACCTTCTGGCCTGAAGCTGTGAATTGGACGATCCATGTGCTGAACAGAAGTCCAACACTTGCCGTGAAGAGCAAGACTCCTGAAGAGGCGTGGAATGAATTCAAACCATCAGTGGAGCATTTCAGGGTTTTTGGTTGTATATCACATGTTCATATCTCTGACAACAAGAGAGTGAAGCTTGATGCCAAGAGTCTCAAATGTGTATTTCTAGGGGTAAGTGAAGAATCTAAAGCTTATAGGCTGTTTGACCCCATTTCACAGAAGATCATTATCAGCAGAGATGTGGTTTTTGAAGAAGATCAAGCGTGGAATTGGGATGATGGTCATAAGCAATACATACTAGCTGATTTAGAATGGGATATTGATGAAGATGCAAATACAGAAGAGGAATGCAATAAAGAACAGTCTGAGACAGTTGAAGAACATAAAACAATTGTAGTTAACAGCAGCAATTCTTTAGACGAAGACACTGATGACTCTCTCCCAGAAGGACGAACACGAAGACCTCCTGCATGGATGAGGGACTATGAGACTGGTCAAGGTCTCTCTGATGAAGAAGGTGTGAATATTACTCATCTAGCTTTGTTCACTAATAGAGATCCAATGACATATGAAGAGGCAGTGAAGAGTGAAGAATGGAGACATGCGATGGATAAAGAAATTGAGGCAATAGAGAAAAATGAGACATGGGAACTAATAAATCTTCCATCAGGAGGAAGGACTATTGGAGTAAAATGGATTTTCAAAACAAAACTTAATGAACATGGAGAAGTCGACAAGCATAAGGCACGACTAGTTGCTAAGGGGTACAGCCAACAATATGGAGTGGATTATGCAGAAGTCTTTGCACCAGTGGCTCGGTTGGACACAATTCGTATAGTACTCTCTCTTGCTGCACAGAAAAGTTGGTTAGTTTATCAGCTTGACGTTAAATCGGCCTTTCTGCATGGAGAAATTAATGAAGAAGTATTTGTTGATCAACCTCCAGGTTATGAACGGAAAGGAGAAGAATCGAAGGTCTATCGACTCAAGAAAGCATTGTATGGACTCAAGCAAGCTCCTCGAGCCTGGTACAATCGTATAGAATCATATTTTGTCAAAGAAGGATTTAATAAGTGCCCCTATGAACACTCCTTGTTCACTAAAATAGCAAATGGAGGTAAAATATTGGTTGTTTGTTTGTACGTGGATGATCTTATTTTTACTGGGAATGATCAAGTGTTGATTGAACAATTTAAGAAGTCCATAATGGTTGAATTCGACATGACTGATCTTGGAAGGATGAGATACTTTCTGGGAATTGAAGTGTTGCAAAAAGAAGATGGGATCTTTATAAGCCAACGGAAATATGCTCAAGAGGTTCTTGAACGATTCAACATGAGTCAGTGCAACTCGGTGCAGAATCCAATGGTCTCTGGTTTTAAACTCACACGGGATGAAGAAGGAGTGAGTGTCGATAGTACTCTATACAAGCAAATGGTTGGAAGCCTCATGTATCTGACAGCCACACGCCCTGACCTGATGTTTGTTGTAAGCCTAATCAGCAGGTACATGGCACGTCCCACTGAGTCTCATTTGATGGCTGTAAAGAGAATTCTAAGGTATGTAAAGGGAACAACTAGCTTTGGAATATTCTATGGAAAGGGAGGAAATGAAGAGCTCTTTGGGTACACGGACAGTGACTATGCCGGAGATCAGGATGACAGAAAGAGCACTGCAGGTTATGTCTTTATGTTGAATACAAGTGCAGTATCATGGTCATCAAAGAAACAGCCAGTGGTTACTCTCTCTACCACCGAGGCTGAGTATATCGCTGCAGCATCTAGTGTTTGTCAAGCTGTTTGGTTAAGAAGAATTTTGCATACTTTAGGTCATGAGCAGTACAACTCTACAGTGATGTATTGTGATAACATCTCAACCATCAAACTCTCGAAGAATCCAGTTATGCATGGTCGTAGCAAGCACATAGATATACGTTTTCATTTTCTTCGAAATCTGATCAATGATGGAGTAGTGGAGCTAAAGCAGTGTTCTACACAGGAGCAAGTTGCAGATATTATGACTAAGCCATTAAAATTCGAAGTTTTTTCAAAAATGCGGGAAGCAATGGGAGTTTGCGAACACTCTAAATAAACTGAATATCAATGGTATTCAATTTAAGGGAGGATGTTGAAATAGTCAGAAGTTCAGTTAAGTAGGTTCCTTTGTTTTAGGGTTTTATTCCTGGACGCGTGAATAACCCTCCTATTATTGAGGGGCAAGTTATTTTTCAGTTTTAATTTAGTTACCACGGTTTTAGGTTCTGAACAATCGTGGGTAGTTATTTCATTTTCTGGTTTGATGTAAGGCTATTTATAGCTAAAGTTATTTGCTTTCATGAATAAGAGCATGTTCCCAGTTTTAGTGCAATCAGGTTTTACATTCTCAAAAGCTTTCTGTTGTTTTCTTGGTTCTAACAAAATTAACATCACAAACTTATCCTAAATTTTGCATAAATTACAATTTAGGGATAAATTTGAAATTCATCCCTAAATTCATTAAAAAATTAAAGGACAAATTATGCTAAATCAACAACAAATTTTCAATTCGTCACTCATTCAGTAACGAATATAGGATCTATTGCTTATTCATGACGAATCCAATATTTGTTGTTGCTTTTAAGAATATCCGTAATATCTAAAATCCTATTTCTCTCTTCACCAACTCTCACAACTAGATGGTCTAGTGGTTGCTATTGCTGTCGCGTGGCGTAGTAGGTGCCTAGTCAATGGTCAACGCTACTATGGACTAACGGTAGCTGACGCGGAAGCCATCGTCAAGGAGGACGTCGTCAAGGCAAAATCAATGATGAATCCTTAATTCATCACTAAATCAAGGATAAATCTTGAAATTAGAATTGATTCAACAACGAATTCCAAATTTATCGTTAAATATGTGACTAAAATAATTTGTCACATAACTCACGACAATTTTTCTTTCCGAAAACTCATGTAGTTTTCTCTTTCCAATTTTTTTTGTTTGCCGCGAATTAAGTTGATTAAGGGCATTCGTATTGATTTGAACGTTAATTTAGCATATATCCAGTATTCATTATATTAACACCTCTCTTTTATTATCACACACTTACATTCATTTTAATATTAGCATTCATTATTTATGAGTCCCACTATTTATTTATCTTTATTTTTATATCCAAAATTAATTTTCTTTACTTTTTATTTTATTTTATATAAAACATGATCAGGTGTGTGAGTGTTATAATATCCATCCACATTTGTTTGTAATATCATTTAAGTGTTATAACAGTCATATATTAAGATCAAGGTGAATGCTCTAAGTTATATACATGGTTTTTATCTGGTTTTCAAAAGATCTCAACCATTAAAGTCAAATACAAATCAATGGGATATTGCCAACGTATCAATCTCTAACAACAACTAATTAGATCTAGCTCCTTGGCATTAGAAGCTCACTCACAATTATATCTCACGTTATTGAGAGAAGTTTAGTAGGAATCCAAATTAAAAGTGTGGTGGGAGGGGATTTGCAAAGATGATGAAATTCTCTATCAAATTTTAACTCCCCAACCATTACCATCATTTTCTCATGCTTACCGAGATAACCCTTGACCTATAAGAACATCCACGATAGAAGCTTCAAAGGAACTCCTTTGGAGCTCCGAACCACTGCCTAGGTGGTCAAGAGGAGGGAGCTCCCTCATTCTTGATAGGGAGCGACTACATATATATATATAAGAAGTCCCTCTTTGCTACTTTTTTAAAAATTAAAATAGATATTCAATTTAAATGGAATAGAGAGTGGGTTTTTTTAATGATAGCCAAGAGATGTGTGACGTGAGAGATTTTTAATTATACAAGATAATAAAAAAAATGTGAGACTCAATAGGAGAATTTATTTATTTTTAATAATGAAGAGATATATCAGGATTTTTTTTTACAGGGTGTTTGATGTGAGTAGAGGAAATAAAAAAAGGTGCAACCTAACCGCCACCTTAGCGGCCCCCTATCCCAGGCCCCATAAGAATTCAGAAGGAGGTAAACCACGATTATCATTGGTGTGGTGAGGCGCCTGGAGTCGAGGGAATTAATGCCAGTAGATCAGGGTTTTATCCCCGTGCGCAACTGGCGACCCTCGAACCTGTGACCTCCAAGTAAATGGTCAGGCGCCTTACCATCCGATCCAGCCCGTGGGGGCTTGATGTGAGTAGAGGAGCTCCCATGCATGGATGCCCTAAGCCTTCGTCTTCATCCCCATGGACTGGATCGGATGGTAAGGCGCCTGGTCATTTACATGTAGGTCACAGGTTCGAGGGTTGCCAGTTGCGCACGGGGATATAATCCTGGTCTGCTGGCATTAATTCCCTCAATCCCAGGCTCTCACCACACCAGTGATAACCATGATTTACCTCCTCCGTATTGATCTGGGACGGGCTGATGGGGGCGTTGGGGGCGAGCGTTTCGCCTTTTTACCTAAGCCTTCATCTTCGTCCCCATGAACATAGTTGAGATGACAAAGAATTGATATATAGATTGCCACTAAAAATCTTGGATTCGAGCCTTGGGACTGATGTGACGTAAATCTTTACATCCTGTGTAAAAAATTTTTTCCTCAACCTCTTATCTTCTCAGTTATCATGATTTTACTTCTTCCGTATTGATCCTGGACGAACTGACGGGGCTTAATTTGAGACGAGCGTTTTGCCTTTTGCCACCTAAGCTTTCGTCTTCCATTGTCAGTCCAGATAGCTCGAAGCAGAGTAGAAGTCGGCGGAGAAGTACGCAGCCAAGAAGCCAGCGGAGGGCAATGAGAAGGCCTCTTCCCGGAAGAAGCCCAAGGCTGAGAAGTGCGTCCCTTCCAAGGATGCCACCGCCGGTGGTGATAATTAAGAAGAAGAAGGTCAAAAGGGGACTGAGACCTACAAGATCTACATCTTCAAGGTGCTCAAGCAGGTGAAACCGACATCGGCGTCTCCAGCAAGGCCATGTCCATCTCCAGCACGTCTAGACGAGGACGATGATCAACGTCGGCCAGGCGGAGGCGCCAAGGTTGAGGTGTCCGAGGTGGTAATAGGTAACTGCGCGGGTAATTCCGAGAACATCGAGAGGAGCCCAGCCAATCTCCATCATTCCGAAGTGTGTGTATATATAATTCATTTTATTTATTAATTAAGCAATAAAAATATTACTTAAATTGTTCATGCGTATGCATATTATTAATTTTTTTAACGAATTAAAAAAAATATTCTGCGCAAGAAACGATTCGGGCTTTGATTTTCCTAAACATTTTCAGAAAAAAGCTTCTAAAAATTCCAAAGAAATTAATCCCAAGTGCGCGTAGAGATAAAGAAAAGAGCCAACGCTGCAAAGTTGACTTCATAATGCATTGTGCAATTCCAATCACGAGCTGCCGACGCTTCATCTGCAGCACGGGCGTTACCGTTACTCGCTCAAGGGGATACGTAACAAGACATGAAGTCAAATAGAAGCGTCCCTGGAGCGGATCCCCTGGGCGGCAGCTGCCGGCATGTTAAGCTGCTATTAATCCTTCGAGACTTCCGCATTTAATTATTAAAACCCTTAATTAATCAACGAGGATTATGACAGCGAACCGAACGTTTGATAATGGAGATCGGAAAAAGAAAGCAAAGTGAAAGGAACAGGGAAACGGGTCGTCTCTGTGCTTCCTCGTCGCCCGCTCTGCCCCCGCGCGAGGCCTGCGAGGGCGATCCGTTCGTGCGTCCTTCCCCGAGTTAGATCTCATCCTTGATCGAGCCGAGAACCCTTTGGGTGCGATCTGAGGCGAAGTAAGGCAAGGGGGAGATGTTCAAGTTGCATCGCCACAGGTCCGACCGACTCGAGGAGAAGGTCCAGTTCAAGTTCTCCAGTCTGCAGGCTATCAAGGTCCCTTCCTGCTCTCCTCTCACTCCTTGATCTGCTTCATTTGCGACAAAATTTGTGATCTTGATCTTCTTAAACTGCTCAATAATTCGGCTTATAGGAAATGTTATAGTAACTATTGGAAGATTTAGTAACATGTATAGCCCCAAAACCGAAGTATTTGGTTCGACTACATAGTACTTGACAGTTGACACTGCCTTTTAATGAATTGAGAAGCTCGTAAAATTCTGGTAATAAAGATTTTTTTTTTCAATCGAAAGTGCGCACAAACGGTTCGAATTAAATAATCGAAGTATTGCTAGCATTTTTAATTTAATGGAAAGTTAGCTCAAACCTTGTGTTTTTAGATTTGGCTACACAAACATCACTGAACCATCACCCATATTTCAAGTAGGACGTTTTTTCAATGAATTATGAAAGTAATGCGCATGGACTTAACAGCAAGTATAAGTATGCTCTCCAAATAACTTCATGAGGCATTTGGATGTTCATACTAACACAATGATCATGTTGACATGAGGTGATTAGATGCTCAGTCAGCAACCTGTTTCTTGTGTTGTACCAATGGGATGGAGTTGTTTAGTATAGATTGCAAGTTTAAGGACTCAATTGAAACAAAAAATATAGCAACCTGTTTGAGTTTTGGGCGATAATTGAAGGGCCATCTATGTAACTAATTGTTTTATTTTATATGAATATAGTTGCAGCGGTGTTGTTCAAAACTTGGGAGTTTTTTCGTGTCCTACCACAGGCTAGTGGTTAAATGGCTTAATTAGCAAGTCATGGCAGTTGATTTCCACTTCTTCTTATTCTTTTCTCTTTCATTATGCTCATATTGTTTTAACTTAATAATCTAAACTCATTCGTATTGCTATTATGTAAATTACTGAAGTAATGATATTGCCATAATTTTGTGCCACATACAGTTTACTGTCTATATTTAAGCTTATGAAACTTGAGCATCTATATCATGAAACCAGCTTATCTTTGAATTAGAATTGTCGTAACTGCACATATGTTAGTTCTAATATGCAAGTTTTCTCTATATTTTTCTATGATGATTTCCCATACTTTCATCTGTCCATTATATAAGTTGAGTATTTCTGTTAAAATCCTGATTAATTAGAATAAAGAAATCTATAAATGTGTTTCTTTATTCTTCATAACATTTTAGATTTGTGAAATCATGTGTCTTGTTACATTTTAATCATACAGGTACCTAGAGGATGGGACCGACTCATGCTCTCCATAATCTTAATGGAGTCTGGGAAAGTCCTCGCTAAAACTGGCAAAGCTACAGTAAGAAGTGGGAATTGCCAATGGAGCGAAGCAGAGACTCTGTGGGTGTCTCAAGATGATGCATCCCAAGATCTTGAAAAATGCCAATTTAGGATTGTCGTTTCGCTGGTCTGACTCACTAATTGTATAATGTTTCTCTACACAGTTTATTTTGTCAATATACATGGATTATCTTAAGACCTTTAGTACATACTGGCACCCAATCTTTCAGTGACTAAGTTTAAGAACTCATATTTTCATACTAACTTTGTCCAGGCTTCTTCTCGACCTGTTGTTCTTGGTGAGGTCATCTTAAGACTAGCAGATTATTTGGGTAAAGAAGATTCTGGTCTTCTCTTCCTTCCTTTAAAGAAGTGTGATGCTGGAACTACTTTACAGGTAAAATGACTTGGCCTAAATTCTCATGATTATATCATGTTACAAACATTGCAGAATTATTTTCCCTGGGAACACAAGAAATTCATAGATCCTCAATTTTGTCTGACAATAACTGATATCTATCATGGAAACACAACAATACTTTTGAATGGAATGCAAAAATGTGTGGATATCATGCTATGCTGAAGGTGATTGACTGATTTTTGGCCACTCAATTCTCAGACCAAAGCAAACTTAAGCACTGGTTACATGTCTATTTCCGAGATTCATTAGCTTTGCTCATTTTAAGCGTTGAGTAGTCCACTTGTCAAACTTCTGTGTAAATAAAAAATATGGTCGTAGGAACTGATCTTTCATTACCACTCCTCTTTGCTATTATTCATATCCTTCCTTAAGAACTACTTCATACCATTTTAGAATCATCCAAAACAGTCATGTACATTCTTCATGCGTTGCACATAAAATCAAAATGCATTCCAAAAAATAGAAAATAAAATAATAAATAGAATTTAGAAAATTTGCAGAACCAAAATCTTTTATAATTTCTTCATTATATTTCTACCAAAAAAGTAAGCCAGTTGGATACTAGATCTCAAAAGTATGAAAGTTCCCCTTGAAGTTGTTTGTATGACTAGTACTTTAAATACCATTTCCCTCTTTCTACAATAGGATTGGAAATCCTCATGTTTCCAAAATAAATTATGAGTCTTCTTATTCAAACTTGAAAGGGAAATGAAGGATTCATAAGTGATGCTAGTTGTGATAACTACGAGATAACAGTTGGAGCCCTGATCTCATCTATTTACCTTTCCAAAAACTTCTAAGTGATTAGGAAAACAATTCCTAAACAGACAACTTACCTCCTCTGGGGAACATTTAAATGCCACTGAACTTAACCCAATTTTACAACTACCGCTAATCTTAGCTCAGGCTCACAGTTGTAAAACCTTTCACTACTATGTGAACTCTAGTAAACAAACTGAACAAATAACAAAACGAAGAACCAAGATGGGTAATACTCCTTTTTGCCAAATGGCAAATTGCTTATAATAATTCCATTAACACGTGCACTAGTGTGTGTCCATTTTAAGTCACCTACGAGTCTGAAGCTTGATGGACTACTAATATTATTTCTTTACCCATCTGTTTCTACCAGAGCAAGATCTGCACTGAGGTCAATAAATATAATTTGAAGTACATGTAATGCATCTCTTAGACTAAAAGAGTACAATGAGATATAAGCACAAACACTTGACTCACTTAAAAACTCATCCAAGAATCTTCACATCCACTCCATAGTATGAGAAAATTGATTCTAATGCTTATTTGATATCTTGACCTATAAACTAATTGTAACATTTGTCTATTTATTTTTTATTTTTTTTAACATGAAAAATTTCAAGAAGAAATTTGGAAACTTGTTCTTGTGTTTATTTATAGCAATTTTAGTTGTTCAGAGCTACTAGATGCCATTTTGTATACTTATGTGTTTGCTCCTACTTTGTGTCATTGTTTTTTTAAATCTTATTTTCCTTTCTTCCCTTCTGCAAGTCACACAAAGTCAATGACTGTGATATCTGATGCCAAGGTTGTTTGTGTGTGAAGCATTGACAATGACAATACTGTTCTTTTTTCCTATATTTCTGCAGGTTAAGATTCATTGTTCTACCCCAACATCAAAATTAAGGTTCAATTGTTCTTTGGTTTGCAAATCCAGATTATGCTGAATATTCTATTCCTATACTATTGCTAACTTGTTTATTTGCTTTAGAGTCGCACAATCTTGGCAAGAAACCAATCTTCATTCTAAACATCAAGATAATATTGATTTTCTGGATAGCAAGCCAGATGGATCTGACCACAGATTCAATAGTAGTGTGAGAGATCCAAGTAACCAATTGAGCAATACTTATCCCGAGGAACCAGAGGATATGGTAAGCTTCTCATGCACATAGTTACTGTTGTTGACTTAAGAATTAGCTTTCTCCTACAAGTTTCCATTTTCTTTTTTATTTAATTTGGCAATATTGGACAAAAGTAGGAGATAAATGCATCTCTATCTGTAGGTGCTACTTACTTTTACTTGTTATCTATGTATATTTTATTTGGTATATCTTCATTAAGAAGAATGAAAATTTCTACCCCTACATTTGTCCCTCCAGGCTTGAATAGTTGGTTCAATCTATGAAATTTAATTTGTTTGACTTCCACCATCAAATGAGACTCTGACCAGGTTGTATAAATTTGGTTTCTTACTAGAAATGAGTTAGGATCTATAGTAGACTTGTGCAAAAGCTTGGTAAAAAATTTGGCTCCACCCAATTTGTCAAATATTTGATCAGTCCTCAGATAATCTCCAAGACTGATCATGCTTTTTGACAAGTAATTCATATGTTGATACTCACCAATCTGATATAAGAAGAAAATCAAAGTAACTTCTTGATTGTAAAGATGATCCTCATTTCTTGTAGCACGACCATTTATATGTTGTTTTATTAAGTTAGAACAACTGCTTTGTTCAGTTGGCGTAACTAATTTGATCATTACATCTCTATAAAAATTCTTAAGATATCTTCACCTCACATGCCAAAAGGCAATAACTTCGATAATTCAAGACAATGACTCCCTTACCATTCAATATGAAAAATGAAAACAAACAGATCAGGTAACATCATACAGTTGCATCTGCAACCCTTCAACTTATATCAGTCTCCTTACACATGTATCCATCTTCTTCACACGAGTTGTAAATACATTGGTCATAAACCTCTTAGCTATTGTTTCCCCGATGTGGTGGTTTCTTGCTCCCGTCATATTATCTGCACCTTCTGAAGATAACTTTCTTTATCCTTCAAAAGCTAGCTCTTGACTGATTCTCGGCATCTGAACCTCTCCGAGGCTATTGCCATATTTTAATACTGGTTACACTTTGATCAATGAAAAATTTCCTCTCTCTCTCTTGTATTATTTTTTTTCCATAATCAATGTTTTATGTGTCCATTATGCAGGATACCTACTACTCAGCATCCGGATCACACCGTAGTACTGATTCAGGGGATAGCTTTGGAAGGACAGATTCTTCCCCCCAAAACAACACAAGTGGGGGGAAATATTCCAGAAGGCAAGATTCAACAGGTTCCCAGACTAGTGCAACTAATGGAACAAGTCCTATGCACGAACCTATAAGATCAAACCCATCATCCTTCAACTCTAGATCCTCAGGTTCCTCAGTACACCATAACATGTCCTCATGGGCATCGAATGATAAATTTACAACATCATCACTAAAGCCATCTGTTTCTTCAAAAGAACTTGTTGAGGCTGCTGAAGAGATCGAGGAACTCAATGACGAAGTTAAGATGTGGGAGAGACATTCTAGGCAGTTGAAGCTTGATCTTGAGAATTTAAAGAAGGAACTATCTGAGAAATCTAAGCATCAAGCAAACCTGGATAGGCAACTTTCAGCTGCATACAGTGCATGCGATTCTTTGCGGTTAGAAGTTGAACAACTGAAAGCTGCACTGCAGAAATCGACATCGAAAGATTCAGATATTAGAGTTGTGAAAAGCGATGATATGCTTCATCATGCACAGAAGGAGTTGGAGGATGAGCTAAAGTTTCAGAAAGACAGCAATTCTAATTTAACTCATCAGTTGAGGAAAACACAAGAATCAAACATTGAGCTTGTTTCTGTCCTTCAAGAATTAGAAGAAATTATAGAGAAACAGAGGCTGGAGATAGCTGACCTTTCTCAACAGAACCACATAGATGAAGATGAACAAGACGAGAATAGAAAATTTATCCACAATCAGATTGAATGGGAGAGAGAATTAGCACAGAAAGAAGAAGAAATTCTTGTCCTGGAAGAGAAGTTATCCAACATCGTGAAGAATCGGGATCAGAATGGAAATTATTCTGATCAAATACGAGAAATTGAGGTCCTTAAAGCTAAAGTAAATGATCTAGAGAAGGATTGTTCTGAGCTTACTGATGAAAACCTAGATCTTATATTCAAGTTGAAGGAATTGAGCAAGGAGACTGCAAATGAGCCTCAAAATATAGAAAAGAAAATCAGAGTCAATGATATTAATGAAGATGGTCTTCGGTCTCTATTGTTGTTGAAGGAACAAGAGGTAGCTAGACTCCAACAATCTAACATCGAGCTAGAAGATCTTATTTCCATAGTCCAGGATGAGAAATCTCGAATGGAGGAAGATTTGACTTCCCTACGGAAAGAATGTATGGATACTACAAAACACTTGAAAGATGTGAAGCATGATTTGCAAGTGCTCACAGGTAGCATAGAATTGCATTCTTCTGCTAATAAGTCTTTAGAAAGAAGTTCAATGGAACTTGAAAGAAACAAAAATGAGTTAGAATTGCACGTAACTCAGCTAGAAGAAGAAAATGTTCAGCTATCAGAACGTGTATCTGGTTTAGAAGCCCAACTAAGATGCATTAAAAATGAGAAAGAATCCATCTGGCTGGACCTAGATGGTACTAGCTCACTTGCTGCTGATTTGAAGAATGAAGTTGAACATCAAAAGGTGGAAATGGAGTTGCAGAAAGCAGAACTAAAACAAAAGCTACAAGAGACAGAAAACCGCTTATTGGAAGTGTTAGAGGAGTCTGATCTATTGAGTAGATCAAATACAAAACTGCAGCTTACAATTGAAAGTCTTACTGAAGAGTGCAGTACTCTTCACAAACTAACTGAAAAGTTAAAGAGGCAGGAGATAGAGTTGCATCAACAGGTTACACTTCTCAAAATTGAATTGGATGAAAAAAGAAATGATTTCTATAAGCAAGTTGAACTACTAGAACTGAAGATTGCTTCGATTCAAGCAGACACTGTAACAAAGGAGAAATCACTGCTGTCCCAACTCAAGCAAATTGTTGAAGATCAGAAAGAACATGGAGAAAGAATAGGGGAAACACACATTTTGCTAAATAAGATTGTACTACAGAAAACAATTGAAGTTGAAAATCTTGAGAATAAGATAGCTAACCTGACTGCAGAGAAGTCCTCAAACCATGGTGACCTAGAAAAAATAGCATCAGATGCAGTGCATGAGGTGTCTATCTTACGTTCAGATAAAGCTAAACTTGAATGGAATCTTGTGGAAGCCAATTCAAAAATAAAACTGTTCGAGACTGACTTGCTGAATTTGCATCAAGAGTCTGAGGATAAGATAGCAGGATTAGTAGCTTTACTTAATGCTTCAAAGCAGAGTGAGGAAATGCTAATGGATGATATAGAGTGTATTCACCAAGCAATTGACAGTGTCAAGTATAGTGAAGAGAAACGTAGGAATATGGAGAATAATGGAGAATTGATTGATAAAGCTTCTCGAGTAGTTGAAGGGATTCCCATGTCAGAAGTTCAAATTAATAAATTAGTTCATCTTCAGAATTCTGTCTTAGACCTTAAAAACACTTTTGACGATGCAAACTTGGAAAACCGAAGGTTGGATGGTTTGTTGAAGTCATTATCAAAAGAATATGAAGAACTGAAGACTGAGAAAGAGTCCTTGACCGAGAGAGTGACCAACATGCAGGAGGCTATATCTGACAGTGAAAAGGATAGGCACAACAGGGTTGTGTTGCAAGAAAAAGTTTTGCTATTAGAAAATGAGCTGTTGCTAAAAGCAGCATCATGCGCTCAGGAGCCAGAATTGAAGAAGGAACTTGATCTGATGAAGCAGACAAATAGCGAATATGAAATAAAGATTCAAAGTCTTGAGCAGGAAAATCATTATTTGACGAATAAAGTGGAGACAGTGGAGAAGGAACTTGTGCTGCAAAAAACATCAAACAAGGAGGAGAAAGTGAATACCTCTTAACCATTTTTTTTCTTTTTCTATCCTATATGCAATCATATATGAGTGACATTATAAAATCGTTTTGACGTACCAGGAAGTTAATCATGATCCAGAGATTTTAATTGAAGCTGAAACTGAGGATGTGGATGCATATAGAATGGATCAAGTGCAACTTAAAAGGTATGCATATTAAGTATTTGGACTTCAGAAGGATTTACTCATCTTGAGAAGTTTTCTTTATCAAGTCTCTGCGCCGAGTTATCCCTCATCATTTGTTTACCCAAAAAATGATTAACGAGGTTGGGTAGCGTCGAATCTCGGGCGACCGGCCCGGCCCCACGGAAGTTTCCCACCAGCCGCAAGGGTAAATCGGAAAGTGCTAGCGGTGGGCGATCCAGAAGCCCAACGTCCTAGGGTTCGCGCCCCATTTGGAGAAAAAATTCCTATAAAATACGCCGTAGTTGGGGATCGAACCACGGATGCTTGCGATGATAACTGGTTACCCTTCCGCTGCACCATAGCCCCGGGGGCTCATCATTTGTTTACCGAGGTGGATGAGCAGGAGGAGAGAAGAGGAAGAGAAACAAAGAAACAAATTGTGCACACAAAAAATATCATCCATGTACCTTCTCTCTACCCTCTTCCCTCCTTTCATCCACCCAAGTAAATGAAACACCAAAGTGCATACTAATGCCACAACAGATGTTATCTTATTGTCGAAGATAGTCTGAAATGTGCCTACCTGGATCCAGGGAGGAGACTATTTCTCCTTCCCTAAACCTCTCCCCTAACTGACTGAAAAATGTATTTTAAAACTAGGACAAAAGATGATCAGGGTACTACGTGGCAATCAACTGGTCAATCATTTGTGGGGGCACAGTTTGAGTCTGTTTTCTATATATAAATGGCTCTCATTTTCCTTCAGTCAGAATTCATTTGACTAATGGAGCCCTCAAATTTGACCTTACAAAGGGCAAAATTGCAGATGAGGGTATCCTTGTGCATTCTCCATTCAAACTGCAAAGTCATTTAGTGGCAAGCCATAACTCAACTTCCTGAATTGAAATTACTCCTTATTTTCTATGAATTGTTTACAGATCAGTCATCTCGGAGAAGCAAGCAGACCAATCCAACGTTCTTGACAAGAATGTAAATGACAACTCTGATAGAATTTCAGCTTTAGAGACGGAGCTAAAAGAGATGAGAGAACGGTACCTTCACATCAGTCTCCAATATGCCCAGGTGGAAGCACAGCGCGAAGAACTAGTAATGCAGCTTAAATCTGTGAAAAAGGAGAAGAGGTGGTTCTGATGAAACTGGTTCAAATTCTTTTTGCTGTAGTTCATATATATATTTTTTCTTTTTGCTATCATTCATTGACGTGGAACAATAATGATCACTTCTTTGTTAAATTATCATGAGAATGTAAGCAGTATCTTGAAGCAGAATTAATAATCATAGAAAATTTATACATGAATTGTTATAATTTTAGGAAGTCTTGTTTTCTTGTTTCTCTATGCTTAACATAAGATATCATCCCTTGCAAAATGTTTGCTTATTATGTTCTAGCAACAACTGATAGAATCAAGCTTTGTCGTCTCAACATGTGTGTGAACTGTGATGCTAAATCATGTTTATTAAAATTTATCCATTATTATTTATCATGTAATATGATTTTGAGCTCCCATGGTGAAGAAGACACCTTGTACCCAGGTCTCTAAAGTTTACTTTACTAAGAAAAGAGGAAAGGAGAGGGGGGGAGGAGGAGAATGTAGCTCTTCTTAATTTATTCGTATAAATATATTTCATCCAACACATTTAAGGATCCCCTTGTCCAACATTCAATTTCTCGCTTCACCCATTTCTCGGCCACCAAATTAAAACGCACACTTTTAATGATTAACGAAGTAAGCAAACACGCCAACGAACGGCGCATTGATATAAGTGGTGGGCTCTGTTTGAGCCGGCCGACGGCGATCATCGTCGTAGTAATCCGTTCCATTGTTAGGCCCTCCGACAATAGCTCCAGTCAGCTCGTTCGGATTAGGCTTGGGGCTTACGTAGTAAGGGGTGCCGTCTTTGCATGCAATGAACGAGGGATGCGCATCCAGGGACGGGAGGGCGGAGGCCCTGTGATGAATGCTCTGAGGGAAGCTGGAGCCGTAGCCGACCATGTAAGACATTCCCATTGGGTTGTGGCCCAAGATGTAATCCACCTACAAAACATTAACCGATATATGATGTCAACCTTGATCAGGCCCCTCATGCATTATTCTCGATGAAGATATATAGGGCTTTTGATGGTGAAATTACCTGACTTTTCGCCAAGTCTACCAGCTTTGAAGGGGGAAATTGGGTGTTGCCGCAAGTGATGGTTCCATTAGCTTGTGTGAGATACTTCGCATACACAAGAGCAAGCAAAGAAATTGCGCCGGTGACTTGGTTGTTGCTTGATCTGGTCTTGTAGATCAAACCACCTGCACATGAATAACTAAATAAATTAGCTAGCTAGGCCGGCTTGATCAGAAAAAATAGTTATTGGAAAATTATTTGGATAATCAATAAATTAAATAGGGATTAAATGACTATTTCATGAGTAGACGGTAGTAAATCAATTTATCGAGTGAATGAAAAATTAAAAGGATGGTTCGATATGATCCGATAGGAATTTGATTCACACATTAGTTGGATTCATGGATAAGATTACATGAATGCTAATTCGAATATGCGGAATCATTTAGGGGCGTGAAATTATAATTAATTTTATTGATTAATTGATACATGGATTACAAAATTAATCATGATGGTAATATTAATTAATTAATATTTAGAATATATTAAGTAAATAATTAATCAGATTAATCAATTAAACTAATTAATGATAATTGATCAGGTTTAAGTGAAAAGACACACCTCGTGTCTTTTGTCTGAGGAAACTTTTTACTTTCTGTGAGTAAGTCTTCATCCCTATAAACGAACCTCACTCTTTCTCTTCATTTCTTACTCAAAATTCAAGTTGTGATTTATTTTATTGAATTCTCTTCTCTCTTGAGAGTTTAAGGCTTCGAAAGTTTGACAGAGTTGAATTTTTAAGTGTTCCTATTTTGAGATGCAAATTCTTCTATCTTGGGAGACGATATATTGTAGATAAATCATAAACACTTGGGCGGGACAATATCGTCTTAAGGAAAAAAAGACCTAGCCTTCACCTCGACCTTAATATTCTTATCCGCAGGGATAAACATACTCGAAGGGATGTGTCAAGTAGAAAATAAATCAGCAATGAGGATACTAAAAGAGGTATATCTATTATCCGAAGGGGTATTTCAATAGTTAAAAGAGTATGTTGAGAGTTTAAATGGAAGAAGATCTACGGTGTCATATTGAGCTTAACCGATTTGAATCATTGACACATTGGGGAGACAACTAATCGGGCTCAATTATCAGATCAACGCCAAACATATCAATAGTTGTAAAATTTCCAACAATGGTTTCACTATTGATTTCACTCTGGTATATATCTAATATAAATGATATACAATTTATAACACAAGGAGTTAATTTTGATGAACCTGGTGTGTAATTGAAGGTCTTGGTGGGGGATTCCGGCAACACCACGCACGCAAATGTTTGAGCTTCAGTTTTGTAGTGGCCAACCTGTAGTTTTTCACAAGCTCAAAAGTTTAAAAAAAAAATAACGCTATAAGAAACAATCTAAATTTTCACCAGGCGTAATTAAATGTTTTCCTATGGAATTAATTTTGAAATAAAATTTGAATGGATTGTATTGATAAAAAAAACTTATATTATTATTTTATTTATTGATATATATAAATTAATACCTGGCTTAGGAGGACGTAGGTTCCTGCATGTTTATTGTCCCATGAAAACTCAGTGTCAATATGATCATAACCAGTTTCTTCTTCCATGAGTTTGATTTTTCGAATGGCTCTATCGACATGTTTTTGGTATTTTTGGGTGTTGGTGGCTTTATTCAACCATGCTCCTCCCCAAGCTAACTCATCCTGCAACATTAATTAATATATAAATATTTTACAAAAAATAAAAACAATTAATTATTAAAACTAACCCCTTAATCTCTTAATTTTATGTATTAATTATAATTACTTGGTAGCCACTGAAATCACAGTAAAATGGGCAGACTGCTTGGCCAATGCTATCCTTGTATGAGCCCTGGTACGTGTTTGCGAAATAATAAGCCTGCAGAAAATTAAATAAAAACAAATTAATTACAAATATTTAAATAAGAAGATAGTTAGTTAGTTAATATTGAAGAGCAAAATGCAAATGAAATGAAGAGAACTTATAATCTATGAAATTATTTTAACAATTTTTAAAATTGAGTGAGCGTTTTGATTAAAAGAGATAAATTTAACAAAAAAAATAAAAATAAAAATTCATTTACAAAACTCAATTTTTGCTATAAAATACTATCGCAATATTCTTGGTATTAAATATTAGGATAATGATTGGGAGAGTGAATTTGGGAGAGTGAATGGGAGAGTGAATGACATCCAGCTAATGTGTACACGTTCGATCGCCGATCGGACACCACCGATGACCTTTGATTGCCGTCCCGAATCAAACTATACCTTCGGAGACGGTGAACTCGTCAGAATCGCGCAACGGTGACCTATCGAAATCAACGTCATGATGCGAGATCGCAATTGCGGCGATCCCGACGGGTTCATCGTACCCCAGGGTATAGTTGGTTCGGGGGGGCGAGGCCACGTAGTGTCCGATCGACGATTGGACGTGTACAATAATTGCACGTCATTCACTCTCCATTCACTCTCCCAATTCAAGTTTAATAACTTTAATAGGACTTGAAGTCGATTTTCTATTATTAATTTCAGGATACCTGCTTCGCTCTAGACAACAAGAGCCGGGCGTACGCAGGGTCAGAGGACTTGAACGCGATCGAGGCAGCAGCGAGTGCGGCGGCGATCTCGCCGGAGACCTCGGAGCCCGGGTGAGTGGTGTTGACGGCGTACACGGGGCGCGGGGTGTCCATATCCTCTGGCCTTTCCCAGCAGTTGTGGTCGCTGTAGGGGTTGCCCACCATGGCGTAGACCGTGTTGGGCAAGTTGGCCGTGGCCTTCAGCAAGAAATCTGTGTTCCATCTCAGAGCTTCCGCAGCACGAACCCACTCGCCTCCCATCCCGTCGCCGAACTCGATGATGCTCCACGCCAACATCGTCGCCGTGAACGCCATCGGAAAGCTGTACTTCACGTTGTCCCCGGCGTCGTAGTATCCCCCAGTCAGATCAACCTAAACAAACAAACAAACAAATTAATAGACCATCGATTAATCACAAGAATAGGCAGGCGTGTATATATCTATATAGCTAGCTAGCTTGTCTTACACCACCCTCTTGGCCATCGCGTAGAGCCGAGTCCTTCCTCCATGTCAAGCGTTGGGTAGGAGGAAGCTTCCCTGATCGCTGTCCTTCGAAGAACAACAAGCTCTTGCTCAGCGCGAGCTTGTAATCGGGTGGGTTTTGCGCCGTTCCAATCGATGCCATTGACATCCACAACAACACGCTACAAACAACAACGCAACTTCTCTCCATCGACGACATTTTCTATTAAAATCTCACGTCAATTCTAGGTCTTCTTAATAGGTATTTATAGAAATAGATGATAGTGGTTCATTGGACCTCCTCACTTGACAACTAACGTAAATAAATTTCCTTAACAAGTTTATATATATATTTATTTATTTATTGAATAACTAGATTGTAGATATTAAAAAAATAAGAACTTAGCTGGACCTTGCCAAAAAGTAAAGTCTAACCAGTTATACAATTTCAAATTGAAATATATATATATATATATATATATATAGCAATTATTTATGGGAGTGTATATATATATATAAAATTCTTGGTAACTCAAGTTATATATTAATATCTCTCTCTTAGTTCGCGTAAATATAAGCAATTTGCAAGATTTTTTCTTCCAAATGGGCGCGAACGTTGGGCTTCTAGACCGTCCACCGCGAACGCTTCCCGATTTATCCTGGTGGCCGGTGGAAAACTTCCGTGGGGCCGGGCCGGTCACTCGAGGTTGAAAAAATCTCATTAATCATTTTTTTTAAATATAAGCAATTACATAAGTGCTTCCCTTGTATATTATTGTTTTCATAATATTATTTTGGTTAGTATATGGGAAGTGTTCTCATAGTTATATATTTGCCTAAATTATTTTGGTGAGTGTGATTTCATGTTGCTATATGTGGTATTTATCGAAATTATATGGTCGCCTAAATTAATTTTTTAAAGGATATCATCGTTAATATGATTGATATATTAGGTTGCATGTTTAGACTATCCAAGTGATCTGATTCTCAAGTAGACATTTATAGTTAGACATCGTTCAAACAAAAGTGATCTAAATAAACAAATTTGGCTTATCATTTCATTAGTTTAGTATCGATTGCATAAAAGGTTAAATTATTGGCGTCTATTCAACTTGCACAAACAATTAAAATCAAGCATAACTGTTAATGTTTTTAAAATATATGTACATGTATATATAGGTGTGTATAGAGTTAATTGGTAAAGTGTTTCAATAAAACTTATGCGAATACCTTCTTTACACACAAGTGTGTGATGGGTGTTTGTGTTGGTGGTATACGAATTTTAGAAGAAGCAATCTTAAGACATTTTTAAATTATTTTTAATGGAGTAGATGTGTTTTTCATCTTTATGACTTGAATATTTGGTATAGAAATCTTTGGATACTTTCTTTAAGATTATTGTGGCAAATGTCATCGAAGATATTTATGCCGGAGTTAATTACAAGAAATGGTCTAAATTAAAATTAGAATTGAAATCAAACTTATCTAATAATTATCTTAAGCTATCGGGCTTTGCTAGTGAGGCTGTCTGGGACTACTGAGTTGCTTGGAAGGTTGAACCTCCTAGTATGGTCAAACTGAGCTGGGTCGAGTTCCGATCTAGCCGAGTTGCTAAGTGTTCGAGCTGCCGAGTGCCGAGTGCCGAGTGCCAAGTACTAACTTGGTTGAGTTGGCAGAGTGTCGAGTTAGTTGAGCTATTTAGTCTTTGAGTCTGTCAAGCTGCTAAGGGCCGAGTCGGTCGAACTGTCGAATCCAAATGGAAAAGAGAAATGTCAAAGCTTATGTTGATCTAGTTTCCTTAAAATAGATTCATTCCCTACGACAATGCTTCAAGAACACGATGGTCTTTTGTTTCCCAATAAACAACCACACAACCCTGTACACATGCCAAGCATTGGTTATTCATGTTGGTGCAATCATGCTCCAGATGAGAAATTTTAATAATTGATAATTATTTGAGTTAAAGTTAATACGTTGGATCTAACTTGAGTTACAAGTTTGTAGGACAAGAGAAGTCCAAGAAAATCAAGACAACTAGATTCATGGCAAAATGTGGGAACCTGAGTAAATCGTGAGATCGGATGTAAAGGTAGATGAAAACCCGGAGATGAGGAAGCTTCATACACAAAGTCCAGGGAACAGGAAGTTCATCTAGCATGAGATAATTTGGATTGATTAAGATGGTAAAGGGAAATGTGTGCTTAAGGGTTTAGGGATGAAAAACCTTATTTTAGGATTCATCAATCGATTGGTAGGCGCGATTTTATAGCACATGCCCTAACTAATCGATTCATTCACTCGTTCTTCCCTGAGCCCTAGCACTCCGAAAACATTGGCGTATGTGTTGCTTTCTTCCTTTCATCTCCGACGGTCTCTCCGGCAGTTCCTCTTACAATTAGGTCACTCCGATAAGCCCTAGACTAATTGGCTCCTTTAAATTCTTGCTTTTCGATTTCTTAGTTGTCACTTAATCAAGTGTCTGAACACTAGGGTTTTGGTAAAAAAAAAAGTGTCGCTGGCGACAATCCTTTCCGGTGAACTCGTTGTTGATGCAATTTTTATTAGGTCTGGGTTGATTTAGTTTGACAAGGCTCAGGTGAGCTTGAGTTTCGATATTTGATAATGATGTTTGAACATTGTGTTAGTCATGTGGGTCAACACTGACTGGAGACTTGACTGGTGAAGTCTAGGTGGATCGGAGAGATTGCATGATAACACGGGAAAGGTCTTAGTGGGAGTAAGTGAATTGAAGTCCAAGTGGATTGGGGAGATTACACGTTAGCAAAAAGAAGACCTAGTTGGGAACAAGGCAAGGGAAAATCCAAGTTGGTCAAAATGTTGATCAGATACTTGGTAAGGAAGTCCTAACAGGTCACGGTTGACCGGGGTTAGGCAAGGGAATTATAAACTTGTGCACACAAGTTAGGGTTGGGCCAATCGATTGAGCAATCGATTGGCGCTGGGTTTCTTGTGAAATAGAAATGCCCTTAATCGATTGGGTGATCGATTGGTGCAGGGTTATTATGAAAACAAAAGCATGTTGAATCGATTAGGTAATCGATTCAGCATCCTTCTTAATCGATTGTGCGATTAAGAAGAACCATAATCGATTATGACTATATTACGCGAGAGCACATAAAGGTACTAAATCGATTCAACAATCGATTAAGATTTTCTTAATTAATTGGCTAATCGATTAAGCGTCAAAAAATAGTCGTTGAATGTCTAGTCTGACGTAGTAATCGATTAGGTAATCAATTAGGTGAACCCTAGGTCATGAGTATATAAGATTTTCATGCAAGTTAAAGCGGAAGCTCTTCACAACTCTTCACCTCCTTCGCCAGTTCTTGAGCTAATATTGGTGCACTCAAAAGGTGTTTTCCAAGCAAGAAGACGAAGAAAGCAAGACAAGTAAAGAGACCTCATTGTTGTAAATCTTATAAGATTTATTGTGTATTTGCTTGATCGAGTTTCTTATTGTATCTTCTTGTAAGCTTGTACGAAGCTCCTCTGCCTCCACGAAGGAGACTTTCATAGTGTATGAGAGTGTGAGGAGAGTAGATCCTTGGATTAGTCATCTCAAGGAGGTGGATACCAAGTAAAATTGGAGGTGTTAGCGTTGCTCAAGTCTTCCGCCGCAACAAATCATCATCGAGCAAAGATTGGAGCTAATCACCCCCTCTAGCTTGCCTACCGATCCTAACACTCGTGACAGCTCGTCCTTTTTTCTTAGCCCATCCTCACGTTGATGAGCAACCATGGCACTAAAGTAAAGCTCAAAACCCTAGTTTCCTTCTTTTATTTCATTCTTCATGACAAATTTACTAATCTATTGATTTTGTTTTCATTCCATTCATGCATCATACATCTTGTTGTTATTGTTGTTCTTACATTGTTGATGCATTCATCGTTCATTACTTTTAGAAAGAAGCAAAAGCAAATTGAGTCTGATGAAGGCTCAGCTGGCCCTCTACTGCCTACCGACTCTCGTTTTCCTAATGTTGCTCTCCAACACGAATTCACCACTAACAAATTCAAACTCATTCCTGCTAGATAGATTGATCCATAATTCTTCCATATATGATTACTGTTTAGATGTCATAAGACTCATTGAATATTACAAATGGGAGACACTTGTTTATTGTGAAAGCGACATTAATGAGGGATTAGTGTCTGAGTTCTATAATAACTCGCATTTATCTAGACCTAATATACAACATCTCACCTGCATTGCTAAGTGCACTCTAGACTTCACTCCTAAGATCTTCTAGGAGTTTTTAGGGTGTCGTCCTTCTTTGAGTTACTTTGTTTTCTATCACGCATTCTATGGTCTTTTGCCTTCACCATTTAAGCATATCTTTATATCATCCATGCACAATCATGTCTATGGACGACCTCATTCGAATGGACCTTGTGTCTCTATCAACACCATTTCTGCTCTTGAGATATCAACTAAAGACAATGCTTTGTTCAAAGCTATTATCAATTGCATTTTACCCATTATGTCTCAAGCATTTGCTACCATTAGACTTACCCATTTCATAACGCTCTCGACATTAACGTGTCATTGAACATGTTTCATTGCATCATTCATTTCATTAAGTTAGTGCATGGTATCATTCATATGCCTTTTGGTCATCTTATCACAGAGTAGTTGGTGATGTTGGACATCGATGTTTCAAGAGGTAAGTTGCAGTCGATGACAATAAAGTATTCTAGAGTTTCAGTTCGATCTTTTTCTTTGGTCGACATTGAGCCCCATGGTTGTCTTGTGAGATGGATCGATGATTTTCAGTTAGGTGAGAGACCGAGACCGCGACCACCGGGTGCATGGTAGGCACTAGTGGCTGTCAAAGATCGAGATCCTTAATAACGTCAAAGATAGTAGTTCAGGAGATTCAGAAATTGGTTTCAATTATTAATGATTTATCATGTTTGGATTGCAATCCAAATCATATTTATCATTAATTCTATATCTATTATTACCATATGTATCATTATATTTTTCCATATATTATTTTGGCAACATGTATAAATAAGCTTATTGGCCTATGACAATTATCATCAATAATAAAGAAACAATGTCTTCTCTTTCTTTGTCTCTCTCTATTCTTTCTTCTCTTTCTTTATCTCTCTATTCTTTCTTTCATATGTCTATGTGCTTTGGCATTATCTATATCAACAATCCTGATGCAACTAATCAGGAGGATGATCGATACGATGATCTTCAATCTCTGATCCATGAGCTTGAAGAAACCATAGATATACGATTTGAGGAGCTACGCCTAGAGCACGACCTTCAGGTAGCCAAGATGCGTATAGAAATGCATGCACAGTATTGGAGCTTAGAGCAACACCAGATTGATATTCAGGCAAGCATTGCAGAAGAGCGTTGCATCCTTGCATGATCTGATGCGCTCTTGTACTACCGACTCTCCTCCTTAGCCACCGTCTCTAGCGACTATTGTTCTTCGTTTGATACTGATCCTCCAGCTGATGTTGCATGATCCTCTTGATATGATTGAGTTTTATCACAAGGATTGATATGATGTATTTGTTTACTCTTACCTAGTTGCGGGTACCTTTTTACATGGATGCTTTTAGTTTATGTGATGTTTTAGTTCTTCGTATTCATGTGTTGTACAATATATTGTGTTATCCTTGTAAATTTATATTTTGATAGGGAAGTGTTCCATCATTGTTTGCTTAATTGTTGTTATGTGGTGTAGAGGTGTACCCTATTGTTGCTTATATTAAGGGGGAGTGACCTGTTGTTGATTGTTTGTTTGTGCGGCACATAGGGGTGTACCTTATTGTTATATAGGTTTAGGGGGAATGCATCTTTCTTGGTTATGTATTTGTTTTTCATAAATTATAGGGGTATGCCCTATATATATATATATATATATATAATGCATATCTTAATGGGAGTTCTTGCCTTTATCATGTTTTGTTTCTTCCCTTCAAGTAAACTTCATTTTGATATTTTGGAAAGGGGGAGAAATAAGTTAAGTTCATGTTTGTATTATAATATGATATTGCAATTTTTTATGTTTATTGTATGGATGTTTTTCTTGTCGATTAAAAGTTGACATTATGATATGTTGGAAATTAGCCTAAACTTAAATAAATTATCAAACATCAAAAATGGAGAGATTTTTGGTGCAATCATTTGGATTAGAAGTTTCAATGATTAACAATTATTTAAGTTTATGTTAACATGGTGAATCTAACTCGAGTTACAAGTTTACAGGACAAGAGAAGTCCAAGAATGAGGAGGACATGATTATTAGCAAAAGGTGGGAACTCGAGCAAATTGCGAAATTGGATGCAAGGATAGATGAAGATCCGATGAGAAAACTCCAATCATAAAGTCCAAGGAACAGGTGGTTCATTTGACATGGGGAAATTAGGATCGATTGAGATGGTAAAGGGAAGTGTGTGCTTTAGAGTTCAACCTTGGAATTGAGGTTTTGGGTTTTAGCTCACCAATCGATTAGTGAGCTAAAACCCAAAACCCTAAACCTCAATTCTACGGTTTGCATCACCAATCAATTGGCACAATCGATCAATTAGTGTAAACCCAGAATTCCGAGTTTAGCCAAATGGTGTATCAATTGATTGACACGGATTGCCAATCGATTGGTAATCAATTTCAAGCGCACAGTTGTTTCCCAAATCAATTAACCAATTAATTTGTAGCGACCCGCCTTCTGGTACTGAGCTTTAAGGCGGATCGCTACTAACTAACTGGCTGGCTGACTAATGATTTCTAATAATGCTAAACCAACTGGGAGAATTTAAAAAAAATTCTTATTTTACTATTTACTAAACTAACAATTCATAAACATGTTGAAAGTACTAATTAGCCCAAAATAAAGCAAAACTTTTATTTTATTATCTTGGCAGGATTCGATCCCCCAACCTCTGCGTTGCATGGCTAAAGCACTAACCAGCTGCTCTACACAAGTTTTGTTTTACATAGTACTAGTCGACTGTTATATGCCAGTCGACTGGTCGGGCCACAGAATGTTTCTGTGCCTGATACCAGTCGACTGGTATTTTCCCAGTTGACTGGTAGTTCTGAAATTTCAGGTTTCAGATTTCTAGAATGTATCAAACTTGAGCCACAATGTACCAAAATCATATCTATCAAGCAGAATGACATAAATAAAGTTCCACAATCATTCTAGGGCATTTATTACACGTTTTTGGAGGGTTTCTAGCATGTATAGCAACTTAGAAATCACAAAAACGACATGTAGAAGCATAAACATAAACATGCCAAGTTCGTATCAACTTCTTATTGAAACTATTCAGTATTCCTATCTAAAGGCATCCTTAGCTACTACATGTCATTCCATATGGTGCATTAATCTTAGAACAAGCATATCTTAAGTATTTAGCATGTAGATCAAAAGTATCAAGTTCTTACTCCTAAAGCGTAAACATGGGTCTAAATTACCCTATCACAAGTAAATGACTCATGACATTCAAGCATTCACAAAACCAATATTAAGTCGGGTAATTAAACTACTTCAAGCATACTAGGCACCACGAATACAAGTCTAATTAAATTCATACATGGTTCACATAATTTATTGCGGAATAACTAAAGAAGCATAATAAAGACTTTCTATACTTTGCAAGTTCCGAAGACTTTTATTCCAACTCCACCATCACACACACTTTGCATCAAGCCCGCCGCCTCCGCTACTAGTGCTTTCCTTTACCTGTATCTGCAGTATAAGGAAATGCAAACTAATAAGCATAAAGCTTAGTAAGTACCATCTAGCCTCACAAAACTATGAAAACTTGAATTATGCTTTTGTAAAACATGCTATGCACATACATGCTCATATCCATAAGTAATCATGTTAGGCTCATGCTAAAATACATATCACAGAATGTCATGGCATATAACTGAGACATGGCACATACTGAACTAAAACTGAAAAGTAAGCTATAGCATGACATACATATCTGAACTGGAACTGAAACTAACTAACATAAAACTAATTATTAAATTCACCACATGCTAATATGAATTTCTGAAAACTAATACATATAGTAGGTGAAAGTAATAATCAACTGCTGTGGGTCCGGCAATGTACCAACTGTGCGTGCATCCCTAATAAATCCAAGGTAGCAAATCCCGAATCCATTAGGGTTCTACTAGGTTATCAGAACCTAGGGACAACTAGGAGTTCATCCCATACTAGGTTATCTGAACCTAGGGGCAACTTGGAGCCCATCCCTGGACCGAAGTCCGGTACAATGCCAACTGAAAATAAAATAGTTCTCTTATACTTTTCTTTTTCTCTTCTGATTCTTGCTTTTACTAGGTTATCTAAACCTAGGGGCAACTAGGAGCCCATCCCACTGGACCTTGGTCCCAATCATAACTGAAGCAAGAATTTCTATTCTTTAATGCTTTCTATAGCATTAACTGACTAACAATTTAACAAACACCTTGCGACTTAACCCTTTCTTTTCTTTTAAAGTCGCTCCCTGGGCACTCGAACGTGCTCCTTAACCCGAAAATGAAGGGTAAGTGCACTCAAGCCCATCCAGGGATACCTTCAGACTCTAAAACTAATCCGAAGGGTTAATACAACGTACTTGTTCATAATCCACGATTTCTAATCGTAGGACATACATATAAGGAAATAAAATATACGAAACGTCAACCGAAACTACTTATACTGCAGGTGAGGGATACTTACATCCTACGCTTGTTCTTACGACTCTAAAGCGTAGGTTTTTGGGAAAAGGAACGATCCTTAGAGTTTCGGAGAGCTTCTAACGGAGAATTCTTCCTCGGAGAGATTCCCTAACGTAGCCTCCTTCCTAAATTCTTTGGATCTTCCCTTGGTTCGCGCGCGCGGGAGAGAGGGCGAGAGGAGAGGTCGCGTGCGTGAGGGAGGGCGTCGGCGTCGCTAGGTTGGGAGAAAATTAACCTAAAACTCGTAACTCCCTCTTTTATACTTATGGGGGCGAATTTAACTAATTCTACCTTATCTATTGTTTCCCTTAATCTATTTCAACAAAATCAAATAGCTCTCTTGGTAAGTCCCTTCCTCTCTCAAACCTTAGGTTAAGGGATCAAATCTCATTTAAACGGTTTTTTTCTTTTTTATCCCTTTTTGCCACTTTCGTTTATGGAAAAATTCTATAAAAATATCCATAAATTCGGAATAAATTCTAAGATATTTCTAAAATTAGTTTTGAGAATTTTCGGACGTAACATAATTGGCAGACTTTCTTCGAGAGCACACAAAACTACCAAATCGATTGTCCAATCGATTAGGCATTGGTGCAATCGATTAGCAGGCCTTCTTCGAGAGCACAAAAGGATGACATGGTCAATTGATTGGATGGCAGAAGTTTCACAAGGAAACATAAAGTTGCTGAATCGGTTGAACAATCGATTAAGCTTATGCCTCCAATCAATTGAGATTAAAAATGAAATAATATTAGCCGTTGAGATCTAGAATCAGCTGATGGAACTTGGGTTTTCACCTAACCACATGAATTCTAGAAACAAAATAAGAATTCGAAAGAGAAAACATAAGCTATATAAAAGCATGGATCTATTGTTTCATCGAATCATGGCATAACGAAATAATAGGTGTAAACCGAAAGACAAGGAACCTGATTGAAGAGTCATTGTCCTTGTCGTAGCGTCGTCGGCTTGATCCCTGTGGAAGAAGATGCAGCGGAAAGAAGAAGGAGAATCTTCCAAGAGGCTTAGGTTTGACGGTGCCGTAAAGTTTCTTGTCAATGGGGAATAAGAAACTAGGTCATAAAGATCACCTAAACCCTTGGGGACCTCCCCTTTATATATCAATCCAATCTGTTATCAGCCCATAGATAATAACAGATTGGTCTAAAGGGTTCTATACATTGAACCCGCATCCAATAATCCGAAACCCAATAAACATAAGTTAGATCACTTTAAGGGCTCAGATTGTATTTACTTGTGCAACTTACAAATAAGCTCACCTAATAGAGATAATAATAATATCCAACAATCTCCCACTTGGGCTATATGTGAGTTGTATAGTAAATACAAGCAAAACTTTAGTTGATATCAAACTTTATGGGTACAAGATACCTCTATAAACAATCTGGTCCATTAACTTCATTGGTATAGGACTAAAGAGGTCATAGCTACTAAATATGATCGTAACAAGCCCCAACAGTAATCACAATACCAATGTCATTAACGACATAGATCAAGATGCGGATGTATAGAGTTGAAATTGTTGGTGCAATTTGCACTAATAGTTAAACCTGAGTTTTGATGAATAACAAATATGTTAAAGTTAGACTTGCTTTTGGTTTTGACCTCTTTACTAAGTGTGCAGGGTTGAAAGACTTAGGACCTGACACCAGGCTGAAGTCCAGGGTGGTTGAGTCCTGGCGGGAAGTCCAGGGTGGTTGAGTCCTGGCGAGAAGTCCAGTTGGGTTCACAGGGCCTGACAACTGGCTGAAGCCCAAGTTGGTTGAAACTTGGCAAAAAGACCAGGGTGGTTGAGCCCTGGCAGGAAGACCAGGTGGGTTAAGAAGTTGAGTAGAGCTGCATGAGGTAAGTGAGGTAAGTCACTGGAGGAGCGAACCAGTGAGGACGGGTCCTATTTTAGGACTGTAGGCGCGGTCCAACTTAGGCCCATTTTGGTGACCTCGGTTGAGTCCTGGTTAGATCCTTATCCAGGTTTGGACGGGGTCTAATTAACTCTAAATGCATTAACTCTATTTTACAGAATTTATTTAATTAGATTCTAAATGCATTAACTCTATTTTACAGAATTTATTTAATTAGATTTTGTAGTTGAATTTTATAAAATTATTCCTTATCTAAAGCCTTGGTGGAGGATAAATTATCATTTAAATTATTCGTATTTCCTTCTTTTTAGAGAATAAAATTATCCCTACTAATGCTTAAAATTCTCACGTAAAGCTTAGCTGGAAGGATAAAATCTCCTTTTAAATTATTAATAAAATTGTAAGAGGATAAAACCTCTCGGTTAACTTTTCAATATTCTATATTTATATTTTATTTAAATTATTTTCTTAATTGAAGCAAAGGATAGAAACATTATCTTTTTTTAATTATTTTATCTTGTTGATGGATAAAATTTGAGCTGAGAAGATCATGCATCGAGGCACTATAAATAGAAGCAAGCAAGCCCTCTAACAGATAAGAAAATTTGATTCTGGTTCAAGCTTTGGCGCTCTCTTGCTTCCACGCTCCTCTGCTGCGGTTTGTGCTTTGACTCGACGCTGTCCGACCGCTGCTGGAAGATCGCTCCCAACACCCAAGCTGCTTCAGATAAATCTAAGTGTTGGGTAACGAATTTTTTTTGTCTGACTTAAATTATTTAAGGGGGAAGTGTAGGGCTGTTACACTTCCGCCCAATCGTGTATTCGAATCACTCTATCGGTAGTTTGTCGATAGAGGTTTTTAGTGGATTGCCCACAGGAAAGGTTCAAGGAACCTGGGCCTTCGAGTAGGAGTCGGCGAAGGCTCCAAACGAAGTAAAACTCCTCGTGTAATTTTTTTTATTTTTCGCTTTCACATTTCGTTTTAATTTTTCCGCTGTGCACGTTATAAAAAGCATCGTACAATTTTCTATCGACTCTGATTTTATAACGAAGATTTTAAAAGTCACGTGATTCACCCCCCCCCCCTCTCACGTGCATCGGTCCTACAAGTGGTATCAGAGCCAAGTTCGCTCTGTATCGGTGCAACCACCATAAGAGCCGGGGGAAATCCAATTCTTTTTCGTTTGTTTTTGTGTTTTCGCTGCACGATCTAAATTAGGTATTGTTGCCTAAATTTAGATATTTTCTATCGATTTTACTCGAATTTGGGCAACACCATTTCGAGTCGTTTTTTGTTCCTTTCTTCTCCTTTTCCTACCACACTACTAATCCAAGACCTAGTCTTGGAACAAGTGTTTTTGTTGTTGTCTATTTCAGATGGCTCAAGGTGAAGGATATAGTACTGCCCGTCCTCCGCTCTTCAATGGGGAAGACTTCCCTTACTGGAAACGAAGAATGGAGGTGTACCTAAAGACTGATATGGATCAATGGTTCGCGGTGCAATCTGGCTACGAACCACCAATGGACGAGGGAAACAATGCACTACTGAAGCATGACAGATGGAACCTAGAAATGAAGAAAAGGGCTCAGATTGAGTTCAAAGCACAGAACACACTCCAATGCGGACTAACCAAAGTGGAATTGAACCGTATCGGCCCAACTGAATCTGCCAAAGAACTTTGGGACAAACTGATTGAACTGCATGAAGGCACCTCAGATGCGAAGGTAACAAAAAGAGATTTGTTATTGAATAAATTATTTAACATAAAAATGCAGGAAGGTGAGTCTGCAAGCCAACTCCACGCCCGGATCAAGGACATACTAAATGGACTCCACCTCATTGGGCACAAACAAGAAAATAGAGATATTATAAGGTATGCACTAAATACCTTTCCTAGAAACTCTTTATGGGCATCCATCATAGATGCTTATAAAATTTCTTGGAATCTTTCCAAAATAAATTTAGATGAACTATTCTGTGAATTAGAACTGCACGAACAAACTAACGCCAAGGCCGAGAAAGGAATTGCTTTGTTTGCAGGTTCTTCAAAAGAAGTCAAGTCGAAGAAGAAAATTCAAGAATCAGAAGAAGAGTCAGACTCAGACTCAGATGACGAGGAACAAATGGTTAACTTAGTAAGAAAAGTCCTCGCCAAAAAGAAAAGCAAATTCTCGAAAAGAGATTTCCAAAAGATAATGAAGCCAACCAGTTATGGAGACAAAAGCAAAATAACCTGCTTCGGTTGCAACAGAAAAGGACACTTCAAACATGAATGTCCCTACAAAACGGAGGACCAATCAAAGAAAAGCAAGAAGAAGAAGGCTCTTCAAGCCACCTGGGACGAGAGTTCGGATGACTCTGACAATGAACCACCAAAGAAGACAAGCTACCTCGCGCTAATGGCAACTGGACCCGGGTCAGACTCGGAGCACGACGAAGATTCCGAATACGAGTCGAGTCAAGAGATCGGACTCTTTTCGGACGACTCGACTAAGGTATATTTAGATTCAGTTAATGAAAATTTTTTTAAGATTATTTCCATTTTAAATAAAAAATTACTTGCATCTGAATCTAGGAATGACCAGCTCCTTAAGGAAAATCAAGACCTTAAGGAGCAATTAATTAATACCAGAACATTAACTGAACAAACTCAAAATCAAAAGACAATTGAGCTTGAAACTGAAAACTCCACTCTAAAGGGCGAAGTCCTAAAACTTAAGGATCTACTAGCAACTTTCACAACCCGATCCAAGAACCTTGACCTCATTCTTGGATCACAAAAGGGCATGTACAATAAATCTGGGATAGGATATAAATCAGGATCAGCCCAAAGATCCTTTATCTCCTTTATCCACCCCCGTAAAAATCAACGAAAAGCGTGGGTTCCGAAAGCTTACCTAACAAAGCAAGTAGGTCAGAATCAACTTTATGTCCCAAAAAGGGACATCCACTACATTGACCCTAGACACCCAGTCTACAATTTAGGGGGAAGCTCCAAATTAGTTGGCACCTCAAAGTCACCCTTTACCCGTCTGGGTACCTAGGACTAGTTTCAAAAGTTAGTCTGACACTTGACCTACTCAGTACCAGGGTAGGGCGAGCTGATAGTACGTTAGGGAAGCTGATCTAAGGAGTCAGGTAGGGGAAGGCGTCCTCTATTTGGTCTTCTTAGCCCAGTGGAACTAGCCGAAGCTACCTCGCCACATCCTAGACTAGTTAGACCAAGGAGTTTCAATAGGTAGGTTAAAAGTACAACTTCCTTAAGCGGTTTTGCCTAGAAAGTGGTTGTTGATCCAATAAGGCTTCGGCCAAAGAAGACCTCTGTGCCTCGCCACGGCCTGGAAACCAATTATGGAAGTATACTTTTAAACTGCTTCTTGTCAAACCTGAATCTAACAAAAGGTCAGATTAACTTTTATAAATCAAACTCAAACTTATCTCACACAAATCATAGGATCCCTTTGATTGACAACTTAGATCAAGTGAGATGAATAAGGACAACTAAAATCAAATTTCAAAATTCAAATTAACAAAATCAAAATTCAAAATTCAAAATTCAAATTAACAAAATCAAATTTCAAAATTCAAATTAACAAAATCAAAATTCAAAATTCAAATTAACAAAATCAAAATTCAAAATTCAAATTACTAAAATCAAATTTCAAAATTCAAATTAACAAAATCAAATTTCAAAATTCAAATTAACAAAATCAAATTTCAAAATTCAAATTAACAAAATCAAATTTCAAAATTCAAATTAACAAAATCAAAGTTCAAAATTCAAACTAACAAAATCAAAGTTCAAAATTCAAATTAACGAATTCAAAATTCAAAATTCAAATTAACGAATTCAAAATTCAAAATTCAAATTAACAAAATCAAAATTAATAAAATTCAAATTAATTCAAAATTCAAATTCAAAAATTAATAAAATTCAAATTAATTCAAAATTCAAATTCAAAAATTAATAAAATTCAAATTCAAAATTCAAAAATAATAAAATTCAAATTCAAAAATTCATAAAATTCAAATTCAAAATTCAAATTCAAAAATTCATAAAATTCAAATTCAAAATTTAAATTCAAAAATTAATAAAATTCAAAATTCAAATTCAAGTTTTAAATTCTTTAGGATGTTTAAAATTTTCTTAAATTTTTAAAAAAAAAATTCAAAAACTTAACCTACGGTTTTAAATTCATAAACTTAGTTTGAGTTTAACTACGGTTAGACATTCAAAATGGGCTAAACGTTCTTACTTGGTTCAGGGGGAGCTTGAGTTTATATTTTGTATTCTAACTCTCAAAAATGTTTAGTGAAAACTGCTTTAGAAAATATCTTCTTTAATTGAACAAGGATTAAAAAAAAATATCTTGAAATTTTTTCTCAAATTAATCCTGAAAATATTCTAAATGATCCTTTGAAAAGAAAATTTTAGAAAATCTTCTCTTTTTCATTAATTTGCCTTGAGATATTCTTTATTTTGGAAAAGATTAAGATTTTGAAGGTAGCCTTTTTAATTTTTGAAAATGGTGTTCGAAAAGTCATTTCTAAATTTACACCTAGTCATTTCCTTTAACATTTATGCTCTCAGATTGTTTGTGTTAAATTAAGAATTTGACTTACCCCTCTGAATCAGTTCAGAAACTTAGTATGCTTGTTAAGCATTTTTTCTTCCCCAAATACTTAAAATATTTTTTACTTGGCTGGCATATTACTTGATTGCTTGTTTTATTTCTGATGCTTGCGCACTTATTATTTCTTTGTTTTGATGAATGCCAAAGGGGGAGGGTTTAAGGGTTGAGTTAGAAAATTAAAAATTTCTGATCTTAGAGCATGTCATTTGCATATTATTCTTGGACTCATTGCTTTATCTGGTATTTTTTAACTTTAACCCAGGTTGTCATTGCATCAAAAAGGGGGAGATTGTTGGTGCAATTTGCACTAATAGTTAAACCTGAGTTTTGATGAATGACAAATAGGTTAAAGTTAGACTTGCTTTTGGTTTTGACCTCTTTACTAAGTGTGCAGGGTTGAAAGACTTAGGACCTGACACCTGGCTGAAGTCCAGGGTGGTTGAGTCCTGGCGGGAAGTCCAGGGTGGTTGAGTCCTGGCGAGAAGTCCAGTTGGGTTCACAGGGCCTGACAACTGGCTGAAGCCCAAGTTGGTTGAAACTTGGCAAAAAGACCAGGGTGGTTGAGCCCTGGCAGGAAGACCTGGTGGGTTAAGAAGTTGAGTAGAGCTGCACGAGGTAAGTGAGGTAAGTCACTGGAGGAGCGAACCAGTGAGGACGGGTCCTATTTTAGGACTGTAGGCGCGGTCCAACTTAGGCCCATTTTGGTGACCTCGGTTGAGTCCTGGTTAGATCCTTATCCAGGTTTGGACGGGGTCTAATTAACTCTAAATGCATTAACTCTATTTTACAGAATTTATTTAATTAGATTCTAAATGCATTAACTCTATTTTACAGAATTTATTTAATTAGATTTTGTATTTGAATTTTATAAAATTATTCCTTATCTAAAGCCTTGGTGGAGGATAAATTATCATTTAAATTATTCGTATTTCCTTCTTTTTAGAGAATAAAATTATCCCTACTAATGCTTAAAATTCTCACGTAAAGCTTAGCTGGAAGGATAAAATCTCCTTTTAAATTATTAATAAAATTGTAAGAGGATAAAACCTCTCGGTTAACTTTTCAATATTCTGTATTTATATTTTATTTAAATTATTTTCTTAATTGAAGCAAAGGATAGAAACATTATCTTTTTTTAATTATTTTATCTTGTTGATGGATAAAATTTGAGCTGAGAAGATCATGCATCGAGGCACTATAAATAGAAGCAAGCAAGCCCTCTAACAGATAAGAAAATTTGATTCTGGTTCAAGCTTTGGCGCTCTCTTGCTTCCACGCTCCTCTGCTGCGGTTTGTGCTTTGACTCGACGCTGTCCGACCGCTGCTGGAAGATCGCTCCCAACACCCAAGCTGCTTCAGATAAATCTAAGTGTTGGGTAACGAATTTTTTTTGTCTGCACTTAAATTATTTAAGGGGGAAGTGTAGGGCTGTTACACTTCCGCCCAATCGTGTATTCGAATCACTCTATCGGTAGTTTGTCGATAGAGGTTTTTAGTGGATTGCCCACAGGAAAGGTTCAAGGAACCTGGGCCTTCGAGTAGGAGTCGGCGAAGGCTCCGAACGAAGTAAAACTCCTCGTGTAATTTTTTTTATTTTTCGCTTTCGCATTTCGTTTTAATTTTTCCGCTGCGCACGTTATAAAAAGCATCGTACAATTTTCTATCGACTCTGATTTTATAATGAAGATTTTAAAAGTCACGTGATTCACCCCCCCCTCTCACGTGCATCGGTCCTACAGAAATTACATGAAATGTGATCAGTACATGTCAATTTCCAACTGGTCCAAAGCGACTCAAAAGAGTCTGATCATATTTGCAACCACCTTATGCTAAACTACAACAGCAAATCATGATCCAAACTTTATAATTCCAAAAGGAATCTGTATCATATTTACAAACATCAAATGCTAAACAACAGTAGTAAATTATGATATCGTATTCAGAGCGTCAAACAAACATATGAATTCCCATTATTATTATTTTTTAAACTTTAGGTACGTACAATAATCAAAATAAAAAATGTTTGTCTTTATTAACATAGAGCAATAAAATAAATATAGACTCCCACTAGATGAGTTCTTCTTCCATAAGAAGAACTCCCATATCCACAACATGCGCATGAAACACCTTAGGCACCATGCCTTTGGTAAGTGGATCGGCCAACATGGAATCTGTGCTGATGTGCTCTACCATGATCTGACGACTCTGAACTCTCTCTTTAACAGCCAGAAACTTAATGTTGATGTGCTTGGACTTCGACGAACTGCGGTTGTTCTTGGCATAAAGTTCTGTAGCTTTATTATCACAGTAGATCCTCAGTGGTTTGTCAATGTCATCAACGATATGCAATACTGTGATGAAGTTCCGCAGCCAAATCCCGTGATTGGATGCTTCATAGTATGCTACCAATTCTGCCTCCATAGTAGAAGTAGCTACTAGCGTCTGCTTGACGCTCTTCCAAGATATAGTCCCTCCAGCAAGCATGAAGATGTAGCCTGAAGTGGACCTTCTGCTATCTAAGCATCCAGCAAAATCGGAGTCTGAATAACCAATCACCTCCAAATGATCTGACCTCCGATACGTGAGCATGTGTCTTTTAGTTCTTTGCAAATACCGCATCACTCTTTTAATTGTTTTCCAGTGCGACTGCCCTGGGTTATTAACATATCTGCCTAACATCCCAACTACAAATGCTATATCTAGTCGAGTGCAAACTTGTGCATACATAAGACTTCTCACTGCTGATGCATATGGGAATTGTTCCATCTCCTTTATTTCAAGTTCAAGTCGTGGACACTGCTGCAAACTAAACTTGTCACCTCTTGACACAGGTGTGTCACCAGGTGTACAGTTCTGCATGCCATACCTTATAAGCACCTTCTCAATATAGGCTTGTTGTGAAAGTCCAAGAATGCCTCTTGATCGATCACGACAGATCTGAATGCCTAGAACAAAAGATGCTTCACCAAGATCATTCATTTCAAATTTACCTGATAGAAATGTCTTGGTTTCATGCAGTAAACCCTTATTATTGCTCGCAAGCAATATATCATCGTACAAAACAAGTATAACAAACTTGCTCCCACTGAACTTGACATATATGCATTGATCAACGGGGTTCTCTCTAAATCCAAATGAGGTAACCACTTGATCAAATTTCCGGTACCATTGACGGGATGCCTGCTTTAAACCATAAATGAGCTTCTTTAATCTATATACTAGGTGCTTTGAGTCTGAGGACTCAAAGTTCTCCGGTTGCACCATATATATAGACTCTTCTATGTCTCCATTGAGGAATGCAGTCTTTACGTCCATTTGATGTAGCTCCAAATCAAAATGAGCTACAAGTGCCATGACTACCCTAAGGGAGTCTTTTGTCGACACAGGTGAGAAAGTCTCCTTATAATCAATGTCTTCCTTTTGAGTGAATCCCTTGGCAACAAGACGAGCCTTATACCTTTCGATATTGCCCTTCGAATCTCGCTTGGTTTTAAATATCCATTTACAACCAACGGGTTTTGAACCTTCAGGCAATTCGACAAGTTCTCAAACGTCATTGTCTACCATAGACTTCAACTCTTCTTGCATGACGTTAATCCACCTTTCAGGGTTAGAGCATTGTTTGACTTCTTGGTAAGATGTAGGATCACTTTCCAATCCTATATCAAACTCATGCTCTTGGAGATAAACATAATCACGAGGATTCGTGCTTCTCCGTTCCCTTGTGGATCGCCTTAAGGGCACTTGTGTTTGAGGTGGTTGAGGTACTTGCTCATCAATATGAGGCAATACTTCAATTTCAATGGTAGGCTCCTCCAATTACATTGGAGATGTCATGAGAATATCTTGGTTCACTACGCTCACTGGATGTGCAATATCTATAATGTGTGGTATGGTAACCATACCACCACTGATTGCACTAGTAGTGACAATAGGAGGATTGTCAACGCTTTCCTCAAAAGATACTTCCCTGACTTTATCGCTCCCACTGTCCTCAATAAACTTGGCATTTTCCGTTTCGAAGAAGGATCTATTAGATGGATTATAAAATGTATACCCCTTTGATCTCTCAGAGTAACCTACAAAATTGCAGCTAACAGTTCTTGAGTCCAGTTTCTTTTCATTAGGCTTGTAAGGCCTAGCCTCAGCTGGACAACCCCAGACGTGTAAATGCCTAATGCTAGGCTTTCTACCTGTCCACATCTCGAATGCGGTTTTAGTTACTGTCTTACTAGGTACTCTATTGAGAAGGTAAACTGCAGTCATGAGTGCCTCACCCCACAAAGACTTCGGTAGAGAAGTGAAAGCCATCATACTTCTCACCATGTCTTTTAGGGTTCGATTGTGACACTCGCTACACCATTCTGACTGGGTGTACCAGGCATGGTATACTGAGGCACAATCCCACACTCAGCAAGGTAATTTGCAAAAGGTTCTGGACGTTGTTCACCTGATCCATCATATCGACCGTAATATTCTCTTCCACGGTCGGATCGGACGGCTTTAATTTTCTTACCTAGTTGAAGTTCAACTTCGGCTTTGAAAATTTTGAACATGTCCAAAGATTGCGACTTCTCATGAATAAGGTACAGATAGCCAAATCTAGAATAGTCGTCTATGAAACTAATAAAATATGTGTGTCCATTCCAAGATGCCTTAGGGAATGGTCCACAAATATCTGTATGTATTAGCTCCAAAACGTCACTACAACGGCCAGCCCCTTTGTTCCTTTTGTTAGTTGTCTTCCCCTTAACACACTCTATGCAGACATCAAAGTCTGACATGTCAAGGGAATCAAGAATTCCATGTGACATTAACCTTTCTAGGCGTTGTTTGGATATATGTCCTAAACGCCTATGCCACAACATAGAAGAATTCTCGTTGGTCAATTTACGTTTCGTACCTACACTATGCATTATCACGTTGTCAGTCGTAGGAGTAAAGGTGTTTAATTTATAAAGCTTATCAACCAAGGAATCATTCCCAATCAAAATTGAATTATAGAAAATACTAAACATTTCATTTCCAAATGAACAAGAATAACCTGATTTGTCCAAACAAGAAATTGAAATTAAGTTTCGTCTGAAAGACGGTACAATGAATGTATTCTTCAAATCCAAATAAACATCAGTTCCTAAATAAAGCCTAAAAACACCAATAGGCTCTACTGCAGCCTTTTTTCCATTCCCCGTATAGATGTATCTTTCACCATCAAGTGGAAGTCGGCTCCTGAGACAACCCTGCATAGTGATACTTATGTGAGTAGTAGCACCAATATCTATCCACCAAGTGTCAATGGGTACAATAGCTAAATTGACTTCTGAACTAACAAAGTTGAGAAGTTTACCCTTCTTTACATGCCAGTTGGCGTACTTAAGGCAGTCTTTCTTCATATGACCCTTCTTCTTGCAAAAGTAACAAGTGGATTCCTTATCCTGCTTCTTTTGCTCCTTATGGTCATTGCCTCTTGAATCTACAGTTTGCTTTCCCTTACCTTTGTTATTGATCCTCTTTCGCTTCTTGCTCACATTTTGAGAACCAGATGCTAAGTGAGCACTTTCAGATGTCTCAATCTTCAGTCTCCCCTCCCCTTGCACGCATTGAGCAATAAGATCATTCAATGTCCACTTTTCCTTTTGAGTATTATACGATATCTTAAAAGGAGTGAACCGTGCAGGCAGAGACATCAAGACGAAATGCACTAACATACTCTCAGACATATCGAGTTTTAGTGCTTTCAGACTTGTCGCTATATTGGACATCTCCATAATGTACTCCCTTATGTTTCCTTTACCACTGTACTGCATGGTTACCAATTTCGTAAGAAGTGTGGTAGTCTCGACCTTTTCATTTGAGGTGAATCGGTCTGCCAGTTGGTTAAGGAAACTCCTAGCATCTTCACTCTCTGTTATTGAGCCCTTTATTTGTGTCGGTATGGAAAGCTTCATGATGCTTAGACTCATGCGATTTGATTTCTCCCACAGCTGAAATTCAGCCCTCTGCTCTTTAGTGCTAGCACTGGTCAAAGGTGCGAGACGATCATTCCTTAATGCATAGTCCAAGTCTATGCAGCCTAAGACTACGATCAAGTATTCTTTCCATTCAGCAAAATTCGAACCGGTTAATGTTGGGATATTATTAATGTTGGCAGTTACAGATTGCACTGAAAAAAAATTTATTTAAGCTCACGATTTAACTAAACCCAAAACATATATATAATAAAATTATGCAAATAAATAAAATTTTAAATGCATATTAAATGGGCTCCTTATGAGATACCAAATACAACATTATATTTTAGTGTAGATTAAAATATAATTTGTTAGTGGTACTCTCTGATATAACTCAACCTTTAATTGGCCACACAATGTGTCTTCCTTTGGGCCGACCCATTGTGTGCATAATATGAAACTTTATATGAGTTATATTTTGGTCCATAGTTTACAACAACTTTAATCTGCAACGCAATATGTCTTCCTTTGGGCCGACATATTTTGTGCATGATCAGAACAAAAATAAATTATGTTCAATAATTGTAAACTATCTTGAACATATATCTGGCATAAAAACAACCTTCCTTTGGGCCGATTACTCTTAGCATAGATATACGTCTACCAACACAAAATACGCTAAACCGACCTAAGGTGTAGGAATGGCAATGGGTCGGGTTCGGGTCAGATTCTATATCCTCCGCACCCATACCCATCGGGTATTGAATATCCATCGGGTATACCCATACCCATTAAAGGATCGGATATCTTGTATACTAATAATTTTTTTTCTTTCTATCCAACTATATCATTGAACAAAAGTACATTATAATTAACATTAAAGTTTAAAATATATATATCTATAATTTTAAAAATAGATTAAACATATATATAATCTATTTCTAACATTAATACAAATTATTAATAAGTTTTGGGGAAAAAATCTTTAATGTATATATGTATTTTTTATTTAATCGGGTATTCGGGTCGGATATCGGGTATTGATAGTCCCTCCATATCCTCCTCCATTCGGGTCGGATGTCGGATTCTCCATCGGATTCGGGTGAAATTGCCATCCCTACTAAGGTGTCTTCCTTTGAGCCGACACAATAGTTCAATTTAGTAACACGTTGTGTAGATAGACCCAAGAAAATTTTAGATATTTAATCGAATAGATAATTTCTTTATTAGTCTTAATACCTCAAAATTAAGCTTATTAATCGATTGATACCATACGGTAATCAAATGGTATGATCCAATTGATTATCCCAATCGATCTAAAACTTAATATATATGACTACATGATCATGTATAGAACCTTCCTTTAAAAATTAGAGTTTCTTTATGGTTCTATAATTAAATAATATTAAATAATATTATTTAATTTCTTGATCATTATGCATTAAAAGAGAATATTTAATGCATAAGTTTATATATATATATATATATTATAATATATATACGATTTACGTATATTAATATATATATATATATATACTGTTTAGGTATATAATAATATTTTTTTCTTTCATTTACTATTCACGTGATAATTTTTGTTTCTTCCGTGAAACCATTTCTTTTGCAAAAAAAAAACATCCATAAGAAAAATTTAATCAATATCATTTCTAATTTATCTTATCACAAATTTAAGATGATAATTGATTAAATCAAATTTATTCTATTCACAATTTTAGACTTGATAATCAATTGATTGACCAAGTCAATCGATTAAACTATCACATTTTAACCTAAAAATTAGATTAAACATAATAGATCTTCCGTCGTTTTCATATGTTTCACATAAAATATGAAAACTTAGAAAACAAGTCTATCCTAGAATTTTCTTTTACATGATTTCCGACGATAAAAATTGTATTATACTAGGAAAACTTAATCTAGCATACATACAATAAATCGACGAAAAAAATTTAAACTTTATTACCAAAAAAACGATGAAACAAAGCCAAGGCTCTGATACCAATTGATGGAACTTGGGTTTTCTTCTAACCACATGAATTCTAGAAACAAAATAAGAATTCGAAAGAGAAAACACAAGCTATATAAAAGCATGGATCTATTGTTTCATCGAATCATGGCATAACGAAATAATAGGTGTAAACCGAAAGACAAGGAACCTGATTGAAGAGCCATTGTCCTTGTCGTAGCGTCGTCGGCTTGATCCCTGTGGAAGAAGATGCAGCGGAAAGAAGAAGGAGAATCTTCCAAGAGGCTTAGGTTTGACAGCGTCGTAAAGTTTCTTGTCAATGGGGAACAAGAAACTAGGTCATAAAGATCACCTAAACCCTTGGAGACCTCCCATTTATATAGCAATCCAATCTGTTATCAGCCCATAGATAATAACAGATTGGTTTAAAGGGTTCTATACATTGAACCCGCATCCAATAATTCGAAACCCAATAAACATAAGTTAGATCACTTTAAGGGTTCAGATTGTATTTACTTGTGCAACTTACAAATAAACCCACCTAATAGAGATAATAATAATATCCAACATCAGTGTCATTCAACAGATAGTCAAACAATCAGTTATTAATTAGGGATTTATGTCAATCGATTGGTGGCGACCAAAAAGCAAAGAAATGATATGATTTTGAAATGTTTAAAAAGGGGCTTAAGGCATGAGAAGAAGTTATTGTTCCATTGATATTGTTCTACTCATCTTAAGTTTCAAGCTCCCATAAGAAAGATCTTCAAACAACCAAGAGAAGAAACTAACCCAAAACTTATCATCTTTTTTTTTTTCTTTTATTTTGTTGCTATTTCGGAGCTTTGTAATCTTGTCGTAAGAAGGTTTCTCCATCTTCATTTTTGGTCTGAGAAAGAGAGGTGATAGTGGAAATAGACTGCTTCGAGTGGACCCTTGAATTAATCACTTCAAGGAGACGAATACCAAATAAATCAAAAGTATTAGCATTGTATTTGGTGGCAAAAGGTGATTCGCTCGCCCCCAGCGCCCCTGCCAACCCGTCCCAGAGCCAACACAGAGGAGGTAAATCATGGGGGCTACTGATAGATACTATTTTATTGATTATTTGAGTTGCTAAAATCCATGTTTGACCTATGTTTTTATTGCTAAAATTGTGAAATTGCCCTAGGTTTTAGAACTTACTCTTATTTTGGACTTAATTACAAATTTACACATATTTGGATTATTTGGCCACTAAATTCTTGATCTATTTTGTAGGCATGAAAGGTTCATGGACCTAGGGCATACTGGGTCAAACTTGAGTCGGAAGTGGAACCGGATCGAATTATCAAGCTTACGATTAATCCGGGCCGTCCGATTCAAAAGCGGCGAGATCTGAGCCATCCGGGACTATCTGAAGCAATCCGAGCTAGGGTTAGGGTTGATCAAGCACTCTGATCAAGATCTGAAGGTTTCATCCCAATCAGAGCTAAATCAACCGTTGGATCAAGCTCGGAGGGCTCTAGATCGTCCATTCAAAGATTGGGTTGATCTGGACCATCCGTTGCACATCTGGAGGATCCGAGCTACCACGAGGCAGATCCTGACCCCAGATCATCATCCTCAAAGTTTGGCTCAAATCAGAGCAAGATCAGCCGTTGGATTTCCTCAATCAATCTGAGCCGTCCGATGTTAATTACTTAAGGAAATTTTGCGCAGCTTCTTCCCTTCATCGCGTCTTCGCCGCAACAGTGTTTTCCTTCGGTTTTTCATCGTGTTCTTCATGTTCTTCATCCATTCGAAGGCGTGATCCCTCAATTCTTCACTAGAGCAAGAGCTAGGTCAGTGAAGAGAGTCTCAGTGAGGTTTTCAGATTGGGTTTTGCTCAATAGCAAGGCTGCGTGAGGTTTCAGCAGCTTTGTTATCCGATTTCAGCGAGCTCAGCTGTGCACCATCTCCACTGCATCCGAGCTGTCCAGAGGGGTTCCTTGGAAGGTTCGGATCATTCCCTAATCACAATCGCAAGCCACCACAGCGAGTTTGAGAAATTGGAAGCAGATTTCGGCTTGAGCAGGGGCTGATTTGATACAGCTAGCAGAGACAGTTCTTCACTGATTTTTGTTGAGCTTGCGGGTCCGAGGTTCTCCCTTGATTGACGACCAAGGAGCTCTTGAGTTGGAGAAGGGTTGAGGAGTAGCTTAGATAATTAAATTTCATTGTGTTTTAGCTGTAGTTTAATTTCTGCACGAATTCTGTTCTGAATTTTCAGTTATATCAGCTGTTAGGTTTGTTTTCTGAATTGTTTAGCTTAATTAGGTTTTCAATCTTTAAGTTAAGTAGTTCAGGAGCTTGTTTAGTGAACAATAGTATTTAATTTCAGTTCATTTAGTGTTTAATTGCTTGCGTTCATTTCTGTAGCTGCGTATCAGAATTTTCCTTCTGCATTTCAACTCTGCGTATCAGTCCTTTAATTTCTGCATTATCATATTAGCTAGTTTAGTTTGTTGCTGAATCGTTTCTTATATTAGTTTGGTAATTTCGATCTCAGTTGCTTAGTTTGGATTAGTTTCCCATTTGGTTTCAATTCTTGCAATTCCTGTTCTGATTTCTGCCTTCATTCAGATTTCATATCTGTGAATCCAATTACAGCTTCTGCAATTCGAATTGCTTGAGAAGTCTGTATTTGATTTGTTGTTTCACATCTAATTGTTTCACTTTAGCTACTGGTTGATTTGCAATCAGTTCGTAGCTGCAAAAATCTGCTCATACATGCTATGAGAATTCTGCAGATTTGTTTCTGAAATTCTGCAGATTTGTGAGCTGAGTTGTTGAAATTCTGCATGCATGTGTCAAGATCAGTCTCGACATGGGTTTGTGTCAAGTTGAGTGAAATTACGGTGTACTTTTGAGCTTGAAATTAGTCTCTTTCGCAGTCATTGCATTTCTGAGTTGTTAGAATTGGTTTTGGCACAAAGGGTTCAGTTTTGGCACATAGGTTCACTTGCGTGCCAAGCTGATTTGAGCATTGATTGCATCAGATTTTTACTTGTTTTTGTGGCATACGATTGTGTTTGAAATCAATAGTTTGCACTCACTCATTTCTGAATTTTGTTGGCAGTGGTTGGCTTCCAAAAACATTGTAGCTAGTTGAGTTGAAGTGCTTGTTCAAATTCTGAGTTTCGCATGTTTCTCTTTGTATTAAGCTTGTTCGTTTCAAAAATCTGTCATCACTGTGTTTAATAAATTGTTCAGCAATAAGATTGCATTTAGTATCAATAGTGCGCCCTTTCTAATATCAAGTTAGTTCCCTTGATTGAGTTAGGTTTTCCATTGGTTGAGTTGTTTATTTCCATCATTTTGTGTGGTTTATTAGCTAAGTCCTCTATTTTCATTGCCATTTCCATTCCGAATTTATAACCCAAAATCCAATTACTTATTCGAAACCCAAAAACACAAACGGCACATAAATACAAGCTCGAATCTCACAACATCAACTAGTCCCTTGGAAAAATACGACCTGTGGCCCCTTGCTACATTCTCTTGTTTTGATTGCAAAAAGGGTTTCCAGCATTTCATTCATATTTAAATTTGAGATCCACATTCGTGACAGTCTATTTTGGGTCCGTTAAATTTTTGGCGCCGTTGCCGGGGAACTACTAGTTGATTTGTTTGATTTTTGCTTGTGCACTTATTTCATATCATTCTTGATTTATTTCTGTGCTTATTGTTATATCTGGTGATTTGATTTTATTTGTTTTATCTCTTTATCCACTTTTACTGCGATTTGTTTTGTTTTATGACCAGGTCTTCAGGTGGTGATTTAGAAGAATTTGACCCTGAGATTGAGAGGACTTTCAGAGCCAGGAGGAGCCAGGGCATTCTTTCTGAGACTACAGATATCCCTCCTATTCAGACTATTTTCACTCACTCAGGGAGTAACATGGCAAATCACCAGAGAACTATGAAGGAGCTCGCAGCACCAGATGCTGCCTTTCAGTACTCCAGCATAGCTTATCCAGAGCTAGCTGGTAATTTTGAGCTCAGATCTGGACTCATCAATTTATTGCCCAAGTTTCAGGGATTAACTGGAGAGGATCCAAACAGACACCTGCACGAATTCCATGTTGTATGCTCTACTATGAAGCCTCAGGGCATTTCTGAAGAAGATATTAAGCTGAGAGCTTTTCCCTTCACACTGACAGGAGCAGCAAAAGACTGGTTTTATTATCTACCTACAGGGCATGTGTCTAGTTGGATCGCTATGAAGAAGGCATTTTTGGAAAAGTATTTCCCAGCCTCCAGAACAGCTATAATCAGAAAAAGCATCTGTGGAATTCAGCAAGTGGTGGGCGAGACATTATATGACTACTGGGAAAGATTCAATAAGTTGTGTTCAAGTTGCCCCCAGCATCAGATCAGCGAGCAACTGTTGATTCAATACTTTTATGAGGGATTGCTGCAGATGGATAGAATAATGATAGATGCTGCAGCTGGAGGGGCCCTAGTGAACAAAACGCCAATCCAAGCTAGGGAGCTAATTTCTAATATGGCTGAGAATTCCCAACAATTTGGAAGCAGAGCCTTGACCACCAGAGGAGTGGGTGAAGTTCAGGTAGTTCCTACTGATCAGAAGGAGGTTAAGACTGCATTGATGGAGCTCACCTCGGCTGTTAAGCAAATTGAACTAACTGTTGCAAGGCAAAATTCAACTCTTTCAGTACCTCCACAGTCAAGTCAAGTGATGAGTGTGTGTGGCATTTGCTCTAGTCAAGAGCACACCTCAGATTCATGCCCCACCCTCCAACAGGACGAGACAGTAGCAGCATTAGTAAGAGGACAATTTCAAGCAAGAAACAATCCTTATTCCTCTACTTATAACCCCGGTTGGAGGAATCATCCAAATTTGAGGTACGGGAACGCTTTCTGCCAACAAGACCCTCAACCGCAGCCCTCACAGCAGCCTCTACAGAATTTCCAGCAGCCCTAGCAAACTCAGAATAATCAACAAGTTTTTCAGCCGTCGAACCAAAATTTTCAGCCTCCATTTCAGCCTAATTTCCAACAAACTCAGCAACCATTTCAGCAACAATTTCAGCAATTCGAACCTCAATTCCAGCAATATCATCAAGGGCAGCAAGGTTTTCAATCATTTCCAGCTTTCCAAACTCAAAACCAACAAAATTTTCAGCCCTCACAGCCCTTGAATCAGAATTTCCAGCCCTACAATCAAGGGTTTCAAAATCAGAATTTTCAGCCCTCGCCACAGAATTTTTCATTTCAAAATCAGAACTTTCAAGGCTACAACTCCCATCAAGGTTTCCAAGCATGTCAGCCCTTGAATCAGCCCTATCAACAGCCCCAACAGCCATGTTTTCAGGGATCACAGCAAGCTCAACCATTTCAGCCGACTACTTCATCATTTCAAGGTCAGTCAAGGAGCTATGCTAACCAAGGAGGCTATGGGAGCTCAAGTGGAGGAAGTGCGCAGCATCAACAAATGATGGAGATGCTACAACAAGTTGTACAAACACAACAACAACAACAAGCTTGGCAACAACAACAACAACAACACAATCAAAACATTGAGAGGCAAATGGGTCAATTGGCTAGTGGAATTAATCAAAATCAAGCTCAAGGATCAAGTCAACTCCCTTCCCAAACTGTTCCTAATCCTAAAGGAAATGTGAGTGCTATAACTTTGAGGAGTGGGAAGGTCACTTCATCTCCAAAGAGTCCAAGAGCAGATTTTTCAGAAAACCGGACAGCAACTTCAATTCCAGCCCAAAACAGCCATGAAATGACTTCAAATTCAGCTGATTCCACCCCTAGCCCGTGCCCAACCCCTTCCTCAAGCAACCCTCCAAATTTGGTGGAAAACGGAGAAGAAATCAGTGCCGAGACGCAAGGGACAGCAGCCACTTCGCAGGGGACAGCAGGGCAGAATTCAGCATCTCTACCTCCGGCCAAAGAAGATGATTTTAGGGTTCCTTTACCCTTTCCACAGCGGAAGACACTAGCCAAAAAGCAAGTGGAGGAGGAGAAGGCTAAGGAATTCAATGAGTTAGTGGAACTTTTTAGTAAGGTAGAGATCAATGTACCTTTGTTGACCATGATCAAGCAAATTCCAAAGTATGCTAAGTTTTTGAAAGATCTTTGTGTTCACAAAAAGAAACTTAAGGAAAATGAATTGGTCAGCTTTGGGAAGAATATTTCAGCACTTATCCACACCATTCCTCAGAAGTGTGAAGACCCAGGGGTATTTACTGTTTCTTGTGAGATTGGGAGCACCATATTCCATGATGCTATGCTTGATTTAGGAGCTTCCATAAATGTGATGCCCAGGTCAGTATTTCAGATGCTCGGCATAGGCCCTTTACAGCCCACTGGTGTGGTGATACAGCTAGCAGACAGGAGTCAGACCCACCCAGCAGGTATGATTGAAGATGTTTTGGTGAAAGTAAAGGAGCTAATATTTCCTGCAGACTTTTATATTTTGGATATGGAGGGAGATTATTTGGCACACCGTTCTCCGCTTATTTTAGGCAGACCGTTTCTGAAAACTGCTAGAACCAAGATTGATGTATATGCCGGTACACTTTCTATGGAGATTGGAGATACGGTTGTTCAGTTTAGCCTTTTTGATGCTATGAAGCATCCGAGAGAGGATCACTCCATCATGAGCATGGACATTCTAGAGGAGCTGGCGCAGACAGAGTTAGAGGCTGAGGGATTTCTGGAGGATTTTTCTGGAGGAGCAATTGATTCAGAGGAGGCTGAGAAAATACTTACTGCAGAGACTGAGGATTTTTCAGAAGACATTTCAGATGCATTTCCAGTTGGAGAGGTTTTTCTAGGTGTAGGGGATTGCACAGAGCCCCAAGGATCACCTATTTTTCTTGATATTCAAAGTGTAGGGGATTGCACAGAGCCCCGAGGATCACCTATTTCTACTGAAGAAGACCAGAGTGAACTGAAGCCATTACCAGGCCATTTGAAGTATGCATATCTAGGAGAGGAGCAGACTTTTCCCGTGATTATTGCACAGCATTTGGAGTCAGAACAAGAAGAAAAATTATTGCAAGTCCTGAGGCACTACAAGAAGGCAATTGGGTGGACTTTATCAGATATACCAGGTATCAGCCCAGCTATCTGCATGCACAGGATATTTTTGGAAGATAATGTCAAACCTGTGAGGCAACCACAAAGGAGACTCAACCCACTTATTTTGGATGTTGTAAAGAAAGAGGTGACTAGACTTCTACAGGCAGGTATCATTTACCCTATTTCTGACAGTCAGTGGGTTAGTCCTATTCACGTGGTGCCCAAGAAATCTGGAGTGACCGTGGTGGCGGATGAAAGCAATGAACTAGTGCCCACCAGAGTTAAGAATTTCTGGAGAGTCTGCATTGATTACAGGAAGCTCAACAAGGTCACAAGGAAAGATCACTTCCCTTTACCCTTCATTGATCAGATGCTTGAGAGACTGGCAGGGAAGTCGCACTATTATTTCTTGGATGGATTTTCAGGCTATTTTCAGATTTGCATAGATCCAAAGGACCAGGAGAAGACCACCTTCACTTGCCCCTTTGGTACTTTTGCCTACAGACGTATGCCCTTCGGACTCTGCAACGCACCCGGTACATTTCAGAGATGCATGGTAAGTATATTCGGTGAGTTGCTAGAGGACTGTATGGAGGTATTCATGGATGATTTTTCAGTTTATGGCACGTCTTTTGATTCATGCTTAAATAACTTGTCTAGGGTTTTACATCGTTGCATTGAAACTAACCTTGTTCTTAATTTTGAGAAATGCCACTTTATGGTAGAGCACGGGATTGTACTTGGACATATAGTCTCTCGGAAAGGTATTGAGGTAGATCCTGCTAAAATCAGTGTTATTTCTTCTTTATCTTACCCCGTATGCGTACGGGATGTTCGTGCTTTTCTTGGACATGCAGGATTTTACCGCAGATTTATTAGAGACTTCAGCTTGATTGCTCGACCCTTGACACGACTTTTGCAGAAAGATGTTGAGTTTCATTTTGATGAAAAATGCAAGGAAGCTTTTCATAGGCTCAGGGAGGCTCTTACCTCAGCTCCTATTATTACATCACCTGACTGGACTCTACCATTTGAATTAATGTGTGATGCTTCTAATTTTGCAGTAGGAGCTGTTTTAGCACAGAGGGTTGATGGAGCACCACATGTCATTTGCTACGCCTCCAAAACCCTAGATGCCGCCCAAGCCAACTACACCACGACTGAAAAGGAGCTTCTTGCCATTGTTTTTGCTTTGGATAGATTCAGATCTTATTTATTATGCTCACATGTGATTATTTTTTCTGATCATGCAGCTCTCAAATATCTGTTGAAGAAGCCTGATGCAAAACCTAGATTGATCAGATGGATGCTCCTACTCCAAGAATTCGACCTGGAGATCAGAGATAGAAGTGGAAAAGAGAACTTAGTTGCAGATCATTTGAGCAGACTTGAAGGAGATGGATCTCCTACCACCATTGATGATGATTTCAGAGATGAGCACTTGATTTCAGTGCATGGTGAGACACCGTGGTATGCAGACCTAGTTAACTTTCTTGTTGCACATGTATTTCCCACTCAATTTTCTAAGGCTCAAAAAGATAAATTAAAAAGTGATGCAAAGTTTTATGTGTGGGATGATCCTTATTTGTGGAAATTTTGTAATGACCAAATAATTAGGAGATGCGTACCAGATCATGAGTTTTCATCTGTCCTTACTTTTTGTCATTCATCAGCTTGTGGGGGGCATTTTGGACCCCAGAGGACGGCCAGGAAAGTACTAGAGTGTGGATTATACTGGCCCACCCTTTTTCATGATTCACATGTTTTTTATAAAAATTGTGATAGATGTCAGCGAACTGGGAACATAGGAGCGAGACATGAGATGCCCCAACATGCTATACTTTATTGTGAGATTTTTGATGTTTGGGGGATAGATTTTATGGGACCTTTTCCTGCATCTTATGGTTATCTGTATATTTTACTTGCTGTGGATTATGTTTCAAAATGGGTGGAGGCCATTCCCTCCAAGACTGATGATTCTTCTGTTGTTTGTAGTTTTGTTAGGTCACACATTTTCTGCAGGTTTGGAATTCCAAGAGCAATAATTAGTGACCAAGGATCTCATTTCTGCAACAAACACATGAAGGCACTGCTTAGCAAATATGGGGTGGTACATAAAATCTCTACATCCTATCACCCCCAAACAAATGGACAGGCTGAGATTTCCAACAGAGAGATAAAATCCATTCTAGAGAAGACAGTTGGGCCCACTAGAAAAGACTGGAGCAAGAGGCTAGATGACGCACTCTGGGCCTACAGACAGCATACAAGACACCGATTGGCATGTCACCCTACCGCTTGGTTTATGGTAAGGCTTGTCACCTCCCCGTGGAAATAGAGCACAAGGCATATTGGGCGGTGAAAGCTTGTAATTTCGATGCCACCAAGGCGGGAGAAGAAAGAAAATTGCATCTTCAAGAACTTGAAGATATTCGGCTAGAAGCATTTGAAAATTCAAGGATTTACAAGGAGAAGACCAAGAACTTCCATGACAAGCACATTGTGAAAAAGGACTTCCAAATTGGTGATAAGGTTTTATTGTATAAATCAAGACTCAAATTGATAAGAGGTAAGTTGAGGTCGAGGTGGGAAGGTCCATTTATTATAACTGACATTTTTCCCTATGGAGTTGTTGAAATTAGGGACGAAGCTAATGGATTTGTGTGGAAAGTTAATGGCCACCGGCTCAAAAAGTATTTTGAAGAACTAAAGGAGCTAAAGGTGGAGGATGTGTACATTGAGGACGCTATCTACCCAACTTAAGGGGGGTTCACTTTCTCTACATTTACATTTCATTGTACATATCATTTTTCATGGTTCTAGGAATAAATTCTTTCTCTTTTTGGAGTAAGTAGTTGATAATAAATTTTTAGGATACATAACATGAATAAATAGACTTTGTAAATACCATGTTATGTCTTTTAGTACTTTTGCTCTTAGTGAATAAATGTATCCCTCTAGGTTATCTCCATGTCATTTTAGAGTCTTTTGAAAATAAATTAAATTTGGTTGTCAAAACTTAAGGTTTGAGCTCATGGATGAATTCTTGGATACTTGAGTACTATTTTGCTTTAGATTCTTAATTGAGGATTTGAGATGGATTATTTTTGCCTAGTGAGAATTAGTCTTATATTTGTGACACACATATGTTATTGTACTCTAGAACTTGCTTAGGTTCTTTCAAAACCATATTTCGATGATTGGATCACATCTATGAAGGCTAATTAAATTGTTTCCCTTTTCCATGTTATTCTTAGCAATGATCATACTTGATACATAGTCTTTTCAATTTTCTTTTCTATTTTCCTACTCTTAACCCCATTTTTCTAGGGATTTGTTTGCTTGGGATGTTTTCTTAATGCTACTTTGCCCGAGACGGACAAAGAATTAAGTGTGGGGGAGTGATTAGTGTTTTAGAAAAAGTGTTGTATCAAGAAGGCATTTCAATCCAAAAAGAAAAAATTTTTGCAATGGAAGGATGGAAACAATTACATTTTGAATGAGTTTGAATTCCAAGAAGAAGTGGTCAAAGATTGAAAACAAGTGAAGATTCTTGATCATCATTTGAAGATCCAAGGGAGTGAACTTCAAGTTGGATTCGGCTAAGAAGAAGAAGAAGAAAAAAAAGAAAAAAAAATCTGCTGATAAGAAAAAAAAATTGGCACCCAAGGCAGGAACTGGTGCAAAAAGGGAAGAAAAGGATTCAATTCTAGCAGACCTTGAATTGTTCTGAACTGAAACTAATGTAGGCTTGCTGCCGAGTGCATGGGAGCTGGAAACAATCTGAATTGAATTCTGGAAATGAGGCTGAGTGAAGACTGATCAAAAGCTGAGAAAAAAATTCTGAAACTGCCCAAATCTGAACTGCATTGCATTTGTAGCTGCCGAGTACTACATCTGAGAGCTTCTGCAATGAAGAAACTGAAAAGGGAGTAAGCTGTAAGTTGACAGAAGCTGGCACAAGCTGAAAGTATCAAAAGATGCAGAGATGATTTGCAGCTGTGTTAACTTGAACCCAAAGCAGAAATCCAACTCACTGATCAGAAGTTTGAATGTAATCTGAATTTTAAGAAGCTATGAATCAAGATATTAAGTGTAAAATGTATCTGAAGTTGAAGGTGCACATTCAATTTCGGATCTAAGAAAAACAAATGGCTGCTAGAAGTTTCGAAGTGGATGCAGAAAATGAAAGAGGTTGGCTGAAATTCAACTTTGTGGGCAGAAATTTTCAAGTGGAATAATTTAAACTCTACACTACACTAATGGATGCTAACTGATGTTGAGTATTTAAGAAATCAAAGACTTGAAATGAAAAGGTGAGCTGAAATGCAGAAGAAAAAGAAAAGAAATCAGATTGGAGTATTTCCATGCAAGCAGTTTGGTATCAATTGGACATGAGATTAAGTTTTCAATGGCTGTGAATTACGAAATGAAGGGTGTGAAGGTATCACAAATTGTAAGCACATCACAGCCTATCAGAACAAGAAAGGAATTTGGATGCTAGGATTTTCGAAGCTGAGAAAATGCAGTGAAGGAAAGGGGCTGAATTCAATGTGCTGATTTGAATTTCGAGTGGAACCCTTGAATTCTCCACTACTATTGAAGAAAATACTACTTGATGCTAAGTGCTTGAAGAAATCAGAGAATTGAAATGGATGCCATGGAGCTGAAACTCGAAGCAAACAGTCAGAAACTGATTAAATTCAGAAATGTTCAAAGCAAAAATAGTTGAAGAAGAAATTACAGCTCACAAGCTTCAAGTGGACTGCATCTGCTGTTCTTGAAGCTCATGGCAGTGCTAGGTTGAAGTATGGCCGCAACATAACTGAACCCAAAAGAGGAAAACAGAAGAGCAAAACAAAAGGGAACAAAGTGGCAAGCAAAGAAAAAAAAAAGAGAACTTGGGACGCCAAAGCAAGGAAAAAAAAATCTTGTGCCAAGGAAGCTTGTGCCAAATCTGATCCAAAACAGATTTGGATCAGTTGAGAATTGGATTGCAAAATGACCACTTGTCAGCTATCAGAGGTTTTGGAGAGCAGCAAGTTGATACTTAAGCTGAAAATTCAGTTATGAAAGAATAGAAATTAGTAGAAATGCTATCAAGGCAGTTTGGTACCAACTTGCAACCGAATTTGAGTTTTTGAGGCTGTGAATCAAGGCATCAAAGATATGAATGTATCAAAAAGTGATGAGTGCATCCTTTACTGATCAGAATTGGAAAGAAGTGGCTGCTAGGATTGGTAGATCAAAACAGAAAAATTTTGTAGTGCCATGGTCTCAAGTGAAGCAATTGCATTCTCCACTACTACTTGAAACTAGGATCAATTGTGTAGCTGCTGGGGAGAAATCAGGTTCTTGATTCTGAAGGTGATGCCGTGAGCTGAAATCTGAAAAAAAAAATTGATGATAAAGAGGTGTGCCAACTCATGAAGGATTTGTATCAAGAGTAAGTTTCAAGAGTTAGTGAAGGATGTATGTGAGCATCAAATTTTTGTTCCGAATTGTTATTTGAAGTCTCAAGCTCTTTGATACAATCTCTGATCCAAATGTGCTCCATTGTAATACTTGAGAGCAGAAGAAAAAAAAAAGGAGAAAACAGTTTGAAGAAGAAAAAAATTGTGAAGCAAATTCTTTAATTGAGTTGTTTGAACTCTCCACTACCATTTGATTGCTAGATGAATTGGAGATGATTCTGAGAAGGACTTGGAAGCTGAGCACGACATGATTGAATAAAATGAGACCCAAAACAGAAAGTTGACAGCTGAACAAAAAGAGAAAATCAGGAGAGAAAGATGGAGAAAGAAATTTGGCACGCAAGGTGGAAGTTGGCACATTGAGATCACTAGGGTTTTATTCATCCAAGTTGAAGTCATTGTTCAAGATTAACTCCACCACATTTTTATAGCCCTAGAGGACTGTATAGAGAAGCAAAGAGCATAGAAAATATCCTCAAGCACTCAAGTCTTCCACTTTATCCATTTTTTTTCCCATTTCCTTGATTTTTACTCCATTTCTTACCATTTCTATGTCTTGTGTTTTTGTAGATATTGATCCTAATCATGAATAATGGTGGAGATTAGACAATAAGCAAGCCTATGGTAGTGCAAGAAACATGTGTGTTTGAGTGAGCTCCACTTCCATCATCAACTTAGAACTTAAGGAGAGAGCCACCAAAAATTTTCCTTGAAAGGCTAGTGAGTTGAATTCATCTCAATGACTCATGAAGGATGAAAGGGCTAAGTTGTTGATTTAAGGACAAGATACTAATCCATAGAGCTTAGATTTATGAGAATTGACAACCTTAGGTAATTTCTTTTCATTTGTTTCTAATTATGCTTAAGAAATCTAGGGGATACTTATTTAGTAGTTTCGCGAGACGCTCAAGCTCAAGTGTGGGGGAGTTGATAGATACTATTTTATTGATTATTTGAGTTGCTAAAATCCATGTTTGACCTATGTTTTTATTTCTAAAATTGTGAAATTGCCCTAGGTTTTAGAACTTACTCTTATTTTGGACTTAATTGCAAATTTACACATATTTGGATTATTTGGCCACTAAATTCTTGATCTATTTTGTAGGCATGAAAGGTTCATGGACCTAGGGCATACTGGGTCAAACTTGAGTCGGAAATGGAACCGGATCGAATTATCAAGCTTACAATTAATCCGGGCCGTCTGATTCAAAAGCGGCGAGATCTGAGCCATCCGGGACTATCTGAAGCAATCCGAGCTAGGGTTAGGGTTGATCAAGCACTCTAATCAAGATCTGAAGGTTTCATCTCAATCAGAGCTAAATCAACCGTTGGATCAAGCTCGGAGGGCTCTAGATTGTCCATTCAAAGATTGGGTTGATCTGGACCATCCGTTGCACATCTGGAGGATCCGAGCTACCACGAGGTAGATCCTGACCCCAGATCATCATCCTCAAAGTTTGGCTCAAATCAGAGCAAGATCAGCCGTTGGATTTCCTCAATCAATCTGAGCCGTCCAATGTTAATTACTTAAGGAAATTTTGCGCAGCTTCTTCCCTTCATCGCGTCTTCACCGCAACAGTGTTTTCCTTCGGTTTTTCATCGTGTTCTTCATGTTCTTCATCCATTCGAAGGCGTGATCCCTCAATTCTTCACTAGAGCAAGAGTTAGGTCAGTGAAGAGAGTCTCAGTGAGGTTTTCAGATTGGGTTTTGCTCAATAGCAAGGCTGCGTGAGGTTTCAGCAGCTTTGTTATCCGATTTCAGCGAGCTCAGCTGTGCACCATCTTCACTGCATCCGAGCTGTCCAGAGGGGTTCCTTGGAAGGTTCAGATCATTCCCTAATCACAATCGCAAGCCACCACAGTGAGTTTGAGAAATTGGAAGCAGATTTCGGCTTGAGCAGGGGCTGATTTGATACAGCTAGCAGAGACAGTTCTTCACTGATTTGTTGAGCTTGCGGGTCCGAGGTTCTCCCTTGATTGACGACCAAGGAGCTCTTGAGTTGGAGAAGGGTTGAGGAGTAGCTTAGATAATTAAATTTCATTGTGTTTTAACTGTAGTTTAATTTCTGCACGAATTCTGTTCTGAATTTTCAGTTATATCAGCTATTAGGTTTGTTTTCTGAATTGTTTAGCTTAATTAGGTTTTCAATCTTTAAGTTAAGTAGTTGAGGAGCTTGTTTAGTGAACAATAGTATTTAATTTCAGTTCATTTAGTGTTTAATTGCTTGCGTTCATTTCTGTAGCTGCGTATCAGAATTTTCCTTCTGCATTTCAACTCTGCGTATCAGTCCTTTAATTTCTGCATTATCATATTAGCTAGTTTAGTTTGTTGCTGAATCGTTTCTTATATTAGTTTGGTAATTTCGATCTCAGTTGCTTAGTTTGGATTAGTTTCCCATTTGGTTTCAATTCTTGCAATTCCTGTTCTGATTTCTGCCTTCATTCAGATTTCATATCTGTGAATCCAATTACAGCTTCTACAATTCGAATTGCTTGAGAAGTCTGTATTTGATTTGTTGTTTCACATCTAATTGTTTCACTTTAGCTGCTGGTTGATTTGCAATCAGTTCGTAGCTGCAAAAATCTGCTCGATACATGCTATGAGAATTCTACAGATTTGTTTCTGAAATTCTGCAGATTTGTGAGCTGAGTTGTTGAAATTCTGCATGCATGTGTCAAGATCAGTCTCGGCATGGGTTTGTGTCAAGTTGAGTGAAATTACGGTGTACTTTTGAGCTTGAAATTAGTCTCTTTCGCAGTCATTGCATTTCTGAGTTGTTAGAATTGGTTTTGGCACAAAGGGTTCAGTTTTGGCACATAGGTTCACTTGCGTGCCAAGCTGATTTGAGCATTGATTGCATCAGATTTTTACTTGTTTTTGTGGCATACGATTGTGTTTGAAATCAATAGTTTGCACTCACTCATTTCTGAATTTTGTTGGCAGTGGTTGGCTTCCAAAAACATTGTAGCTAGTTGAGTTGAAGTGCTTGTTCAAATTCTGAGTTTCGCATGTTTCTCATTGTATTAAGCGTGTTCGTTTCAAAAATCTGCCATCACTGTGTTTAATAAATTGTTCAGCAATAAGATTGCATTTAGTATCAATAGTGCGCCCTTTCTAATATCAAGTTAGTTCCCTTGATTGAGTTGGGTTTTCCATTGGTTGAGTTGTTTATTTCCATCATTTTGTGTGGTTTATTAGCTAAGTCCTCTATTTTCATTGCCATTTCCATTCCGAATTTATAACCCAAAATCCAATTACTTATTCGAAATCCAAAAACACAAACGGCACATAAATACAAGCTCGAATCTCACAACATCAACTAGTCCCTTGAAAAAATATGACCTGTGGCCCCTTGCTACATTCTCTTGTTTTGATTGCAAAAAGGGTTTCCAGCATTTCATTCATATTTAAATTTGAGATCCACATTCGTGACAGTCTATTTTGGGTCCGTCAGCTACTAGCCCGAATACTATGGCTAGTGCGTGGGGAGGGTGGGCACACTGGCTTTGTTAGGTTTTGACCCCCAGACCTCATGGTGACAACACCCATGCATTAACCATTAGTCCATCCCGTGGAAATATATTAGCATTGTGTTTTGCTTCAAGTTTCCGCTGTAAATCAAATATGAAAAAGTGAAGTGAGCTATTCACCCCTCCCAGCTCTTACGGTCCGAACAATTCATGGTGAACCGAGCAAGTACCCAAGTGATATTATGGAAAGAGTTGTCAAGTGGGGTGCATGACAGAAAGATGAAATGAAGCGGAACAAAGGTGGAAGGCTTATGCATATGCTATTTTGTCTGCTTTCTATTTATGGTCTTAACCTCCTCATGCTTGAAATTGAACCTATGATAATATCATCTGGGGCTCAAAATCTGATAAAGTCAGTATGTTTGCCCTCCCCACGCACTAGCCATAACATCCGGACCAATAGTCTCCATGATTTACCTCCTCCGTGTTGACCCTGGGACGGATTGACGGGGGCGTTGGAGACAAGCGAATCGCCTTTTTGCCATCTCGAACCTATGATAACATTGAATACAGGTCATTTATGGTCTTCCCCTGACAGACTTGAAAATGTCAATCACGGGTTATCAATAGTCGATCGTTTCACCCTAGCAGTTATGGATGTGCCATTATTGTCAACTGTTTAATATCAATGCATCCGTTCTATACTTGAATATGTAGTAAAATGATTCATCCGCTTTGGTTCAACATTTGATAGTGCAGATCATGCTTACATATGAGTCACCTTCGTTTAGTATAATTCAAGCTCTGGATTGTACCCCTGCGGACCAACACATGCATGTCTCCTCATACCCAATATGCGTGCATAATTTTAATGATTATGATTCAATATAAATGGACTAACAAGTCAATCATTCCCTGATAGACCTTTCGATCCATCTCTTTTATTTCGATTCACATTTCCAACAAATGCAAGCTTAAGTGGAGGGGCCTTTAGAAGTATTTTAACAAATTGATGAAGATGCTTAATTATAATACCCAATAAATAGATCGATATGGTGTTTCAATATACGTCCAAAGTTGCAAATCTAGTATTTTATTTCTCTAGAAGATAATAAAGATGTTAGTTCTTTTGCACATCATACCCAAAAGTTGCTTCCTGGCATTATTCTGCAGCATCATCATCAGAGACACATGCAAATGGCAATCCTTCTCTCGTCAACTGTTTTATCCTTCTCCTGCGCAAAAAAAAAATGATGAATTAGGCAGCAGACAAATTAAATTTAGGGTGATCAGTTCGGTCCTACGAAAATTTTCCACTATTCACCAGGGTAAATCGGGAAGCGCTCGCGGTAGACAGTCTTGAAGCCCAGTATCCCAGGGTTCGCGCCCCATTTGGAGGAAAAATTCCTGCAAAATGCGCCGTAGCTGGGGATCGAACCGTGAATACCTGGGTTAACAACTAGTTACCCTACCGCTACACCATAGCCCGGGGCCTTCTCCTGCACAAAAGACAATATAAGAAGATGCTAAACTACAAATTTATGAAAGTAATTGAATGAGTATGCAGAACAGAGGAATCAATTGCTACTAGTCCAAGAGCATCCTAAAACAAAGCAAGAGATAAAGAAACCGTAGTATAAAATTGAAAAAACTAGGAGAAACTACAACTAATCAGCAAGAACAACATCCCAAACCTAATATTTGAGTTTCAACCTTACCAAATTGAATTCTCATCTGCCTAGTATCCGATTGACCTTTGCTCAATATTCAGTTAACTTTGACCCGTCGAAACTTTTCATTGTCTAACATCTGGATAACTTTGACTTGTCGGGACTTCATCATTGTCTAGCATCCGATCAACTTTGACCTACTAAGACTTCCGTCATCACTAAGTGTCTGGTCTTCTATGACACACTAGGACTTTTTATCTCTATATTGAACTTCCGACCACCAAGCATCTAATCACCCATGATCCACTTGGACTTTTCGTATCTTATACAATATCCACTCAATTTTGACATACTTGACTCTTCACTCAACCAATTTAACAAATTGATCAAACATCAAAACTCTAACTCGAGTCAACTTGCGCTTGTTCAACCTAGTCAATCTTCAACAAAGGTCGATTACACCAACACAATCGGCATCACTACAAAAATAAACAGCATTATCGACAGAATTTCGTCGATAAACGCATTTACCGACGAAATTCCGACGAAATTCACTCCGTCGGTGTAAAATCCATCGATAAGGAATAATCGACGGAAACTTCATACCGTCGGTAAAATTTCCGACGGATTTTTACTTCAGACCGTCGGTAAAATTTCCGACGGAAATAAAAATCCGTCGGAAGATTGGGTCGACGGAGATAGTGTTTCCATCGAAAATTTCCGACGGAAATCGTGATTCCGTCGGAAATACATTCGATATTTTCCGATGGAATTTATTTCCGTCGGAAATCCATCAGTGAAGAAAAAATCGTGATTTAATTTGTATTTGGGTAATACCATATTGTTGGTGCAAGTTGCATCAATGATGTTCTCCTTTAAGTGTTTTAATGTTTGACAATATACTTAAGTCAGTGATACATTGAACAGACAAAGGGGAGCAAAGGAGAAGTAACCTATGTTGAAGAAAAGTCCTAGTTAACCTAGGCATCGAAACACTAAGTCCTGGCGAAGGGCTGCTGGGCACCTAGCGAAGGGCTGCTAGGTATCGAAGCACTAAGTCCTGGCGAAGGGCTGCTAGGTATCGAAACCCTAAGACCTGACGAAGGGCCGTTGGGCACCTAGCGAAGGGCTGCTAGGTATCGAAACCCTAAGACCTAGCGAAGGGCTGCTAGGCACCTAGCGAAGGGCTGCTAGGAGTTGAAGACCTGGCGAAGGACTGCTAGGCACCTAGCGAAGGGCTGCTAGGAATTGAAGACCTAGCGAAGGGTTGCTAGGCACCTGGTGAAGGGCTGCTGGGTAAAAGTCCACCCGAAGGACTGGGTGGCAACCGTCTCCTGAAAGGAGTAGGTGAAAGGCGCGTTCTCGGGGGTGGGAACTTGCACCAGTTCACCTAGGGTTTCGTGCAAATCCGAAGTCAGAACCAAGTCCTTAAGGCTAATATTATATGTATATATGTTTGTGTTTGTGTATCTTGCAGGTACCAAGATTGGAAGACAAAGCAAACCAGCTGGAGGCTCTGAAGCAGGGCGCCCCCAGTGTTAGGGGCACCCCCATGCATCCAGGGCGCCCCCAATGATGGGGGCGCCCAAGCTAAAGAAGAAAAAGATGTATTAAGTGAAGTAAGCAGAATAGGTGTCAAGCGGGGCGCCTAGAGCGTCCGAGGCGCCCGGGTTCAAAGCTGTTTTTGCAGTTTCGAGTCCGAAACTCAGATAAGCCCTCATGAGGGCGCCCGGGAGGTCCGGGGCGCCCTGGTCAAAGGTTTTATCAGCTGCGGCGAGGTCGACTGGGGATAAAGTTTGACCGGGTTTATCGGGGCGCCCCCAGCGTCCAGGGCGCCCCCAGGAGGCCTATACAAGGGGCTTCGACCCCTCTGCTTCAAACACAACTGCTACAAGCCATTCTGATCATTCTGACCGACGACAACGCGCTAAAGACGAGACTCTACGACCGGGAGGCTCCAGGAGGAAGTGCGCGGCACTTCGGAGGTCCAGATCGGCCGAGCTTCAACTTTGTTTTGTTCGATCTGCGTTCATTATTCCGTACTTAACTTTCTGTACTTGTGCTTGTAATTGTACACTGTAAGACGGGTTTTCTCCGCCTCCGGAAATTCGGAAAGGAGACCAATAGTGGACTCATGCCGAGTACATAGGCCTTGGACGTACTGACCCTGGGGGGTTGGGAACCAAGTAAATAAATCTCGTTGTGTCCCTGTCTTGCTTTCTATTTTATTTTCCGTTGTGCTACTAACTTTGATTTTAGAACGCTCGAAAGACTTACGAAGTTTAACGAAAGATTTCAACGATCGATATTCACCCCCCCCTCTATCGACGGCACCGGTCCTACAATTGGTATCAGAGAAGCCGCTCTTCACCGGACTAACCGCCGACGGAGCAACAACGCCAGGAGTTGAGGGGGAGCCCAGGGGTGAATCAGGTATATTTTAATTAAAATGTCTGTTTTTAAATTCCATATTATCTGTTCACATGTAGGGAGAGAGGGCACTATAAAAATCAGTGCCTACTCGTAAGACTCGATCTACACCACCGGCGGCAAAGGAGACACTAGCGCCAGGAGTCCGGAAAAACAAGGATCACATACGATGCTTCAAATGCAAGAAATACGGGCACTACAAAAACAAGTGTCCGGCGAAGGTACGCAAGATTTATGTTCCAAAAATGTTACAAATTCCTGCACTGCCTTGTGATAATTTAGTTAACTTTTCTGTAAATTAGATTTACTGCATAGTAAAATTAATTTTTTGCATGTCAAATTAGAAAATACAGATATGACTGAAATATCCAAAATTAACTATTTAATCCAGAACATAAATTCAGTGATTTCTAAAATTAATTCTAATAATTTTAATTCTAATAAAATCAATTCTGATAATTTTTCTGATAATTTTAATTCTGATAAAATTAATTCTGATAATATTAATTCTGATAAAATTAATTCTGATAATATTAATTCTGATAATTTTTCTGATAATTTTTCTGATAATTTTAATTCTGATAATTTTAATTTGGATAAAATTAAACCTAAGGATAAATTTGAATTCAAATTCGAAAATCTTAAGGATAATTCGGAATTCAAATTTGAAAATCCTAAGGATAATTCCGAATTCAAATTTGAAAACCTTAAGGATAATTCTGGAGATAATTCTGAAATTATTTTTGAGGATCATTCTAAGAATAATATTGAAGATAAAATTCTCCTAAATAATAACTTAATTATAGATAATCTTGAAGATTATTACAAAACATTAATTAGTGACCCAAATTACTCCTCCTACTTTGAGACACCAAAAGATATAATTTTGAGGATAAGGAGGATATGGAACTATCTAAGATCATGGCCATAATTAATAAAAATTACAAAGGTTCAAATAAATCTGAATTGTTAGAAAAATTTGAAAAGATAGATAAAAATAAAGCAAAATTTTGGAAATAATAAAAATGATGAACTTAAATCCACAATTATTAATTAATTCAAATTAACTCAAATCAAATAAGTTCAATTAATTCAATAAACTCAAATTAAATAAAATTAAAATTAAATTTAAATCTAAATTAAATTCAAATTAAATCCTAATTTAATTCTAATTAAATTCAAATTAAAACCTAATTTAATTCAAATTAAATCCTAATTTAATTCAAATTAAATCCTAATTTAATTCAAATTAAATTCAAATTAAATATTATTCAAATTCAAATTAAATCTTAATTAAATTCAAATTAAATATTAATTCAAATTAAATCTTAATTAAATTCAAATTAAATCTTAATTAAATTAAATTAAATCTTAATTAAATTAAATTCAAATTAAATTAAATTCAAATCAAATTAATTCAAATTAAATCAATTTAAATAAAGTTAAGTAACTCAATTTATTTCAAATCATTTCAATCTTAATTAATTCATTTTCAAATTAATTCAAACTTCAATTAATTCTTAATTAACTTGAATCCAAAATAACTTAAACTCGAATTAAACTAAAACTTTTCCCAAACCGCAACAATTAATTTAATAAAATTAAATATGTCAAAGTGGGTTGACATATTCGCGGGTTCACACGACATGTATCAAATCGGGAATTTGATATATCATTAGAAACTTAAATAAAATGATTGGACTTGTTTGACTCATGCATAATTGTCATGCATGCATTTGCTACTTCTTTTAAATATATGACATGTCATTCATATTTAAATTTTATGCATATATTAGAACGGCTATAGGAAAAAGAATAATTGAAACTTGATCAACCTAGTATTGGGTGGCGGTGAGATGATAGTACGTTAGAGAAGCCAATTCTAATAAGATCAAGTATACTTGGTCTCTTTAGACTGGTGAAACTAGCCGAAGCTACCGATCCAAGACCCAAACTAGTTAGACCAGAATTTTTCAAAAAGTAATTTTGAAAATGAAATTTCATTAAAAGGCTTTGTCAAGGAAAGGGTTGATGATCCAATAAGGCTATGGCCAAAGAAGGCCTAGTGCCTCGTCAAGACCTGGAAGCTGATTTTTGAAATTCAAATTCAAGTTACTTCTTGTCAAATTCAAATCTAACACAAGCTTCAATTAAATCTTAGAGTTAATAATAAATTAAGAAAAATAATTCAAGCATCTGACAATACACCTATAAGGCAACCATGCTTGTTGTATTGATACATCTAAAATGGGTGAGATGTTAAGGACTAATGAATTGAAAAATATTTTTCAAAATTGTTTTCCAAAATTGTTAGAATATTTTCCTAAAAATATATTTTTAAAATAGTGCTTCAACATAATAATGTTTTTATGGAATTCATGCTTGTTTGATTGCCAATACAGTATATGCTTTCAAAAATTATATTTTTTTCAAAAATTGTTTGACTCACACAATTAGACACAAGCCTCTTAGGACAACACTAAAGTTCCTTAAGGCACTTAGATAGAGTCAAACGGTATCGGGTACAGGGGGAGTGCTTTTAATTTTTTTTGAAATGGTTTTCAAAAACTGGACTTTAAACATTACTATTATTTGAAAAATACTTTTCGAAAACTGTGCTTTAAATCATTATTACTTGTGTTTTCAAAAAGGGTTTATGTTGTAAAAATTATATGTTCAAAAATTTACCTGCTTCTTTGACTTTGATAAACCCTAAAGACACAGAGGAAAGGTCCACTCATGATCTTCAAGGACTCCTAGGATGTGTCAAATTTAGGGGGAGTCTGAGTCAAAAGAAGAATTTCAGAAAAGTTTTTTTTTGGTAATTATTCATTTTTTTGTTAAATATTTCTTTTTAATCGGAATCAAACCTTAAGACTCAGAGGAAGAGTACTTGTGGTCAACAAGCTTCCCAGGACTAAGTCAAGTTTATGGGGAGGTCAAATTAAAAGAATTATTTAATAACATGTTTTCATATCTTCAAAATCTTGCTAAAAATCTAAGTCTTTCAAAATACTATTATTCTATTTGTTAGAATTTGTGTGACTTATGAAATTATTTTTGAAATAATGTTTACTTGGGTTGGAGAATTTTCAGGACACTTAGGAAATGTCCTTGTAGTCAACAAGGTTTCCGAGGATGGTGTCAGACTGGAAGATAAACCAAGTCAAGTAAAATATTAGGTCTTCAAAAGTTCACACATTTTTCAAAATCCAATAGCATATATTTTCAAAAGTACTATCATTTTTTTTTGTCAAAATTCTGTTAATATTTACTTGAGTTTGAAGAATTTCCAGGACACTTAGGAAAATGTCCTTGTGGTTAACAAGGTTTCCTAGGATTGTGTCAGACTGGAAAAGAAACCTAGTCAAGTAAAATATTATGTTTCAAAAATTACTTATATTTTTCAAAATCTCATCTTTTTCAAAAATAGTTAGTACTTGCAAAATATGCATAATATTTTATTTTCCAAAATAGCATTCTTTCAAAAATTATGCATTTTCCAAAAGTACTTAATTTTTAAAAAAATTCAATACATTTTTCAAAGGTACTTATATTTTTCAAAAATTACGTAATCTTTCAAAAGTACATAGCATCTTTTTCAAAAAATATATCATTCAAAATGCAATGCTTTCAAAAATTTTGCACTAAGTATGTTCAAAAAGAACTAAAAGTTTTCATTGTTGGTGCAAGTATTTTCTTAAAGTTTTTTTGATGTATGACAAACGGAGAGAGGTGTGCTTAAGTTAGAAAAATTTTATAGTTTCAAAACTTATATTTTTTTGGTTTTTTATCCCAAGGATAGTAAGTTAGCCCCTTCAACCAATCTAACTTAAGTTATTGTCAAACATCAAAAAGGGGGAGATTGTTGGTGCAAGTTGCATCAATGATATTCTCCTTTAAGTGTTTTAATGTTTAACAATATACTTAAGTCAGTGATACATTGAACAGACAAAGGGAGCAAAGGCGAAGTAACCTATGTTGAAGAAAAGTACTAGTTAACCTAGGCATCGAAACACTAAGTCCTGGCGAAGGGCTGCTAGGTATCGAAGCACTAAGTCCTAGCGAAGGGCTGCTGGGCACCTAGCGAAGGGCTGCTAGGTATCGAAGCACTAAGTCCTGGCGAAGGGCTGCTGGGCACCTAGCAAAGGGCTGCTAGGTATCGAAACCCTAAGACCTGACGAAGGGCGTTGGGCACCTAGCGAAGGGCTGCTAGGTATCGAAACCCTAAACCTAGCGAAGGGCTGCTAGGCACCTAGCGAAGGGCTGCTAGGAGTTGAAGACCTGGCGAAGGACTGCTAGGCACCTAGCGAAGGGCTACTTGGAATTGAAGACCTAGCAAAGGGTTGCTAGGCACCTGGTGAAGGGCTGCTGGGTAAAAGTCCACCCGAAGGACTGGGTAGCAACGGTCTCCTGAAAGGAGTAGGTGAAAGGCGCGTTCTCGGGGGTGGGAACTTGCGCCGGTTCGACCTAGGGTTTCGTGCAAATCCGAAGTCAGAACCAAGTCCTTAAGGCTAATATTATATGTATATATACTTTGTGTTTGTGTATCTTGCAGGTACCAAGATTGGAAGACAAAGCAAACCAGCTGGAGGCTCTGAAGCAGGGCGCCCCCAGTGTTGGCGGCGCCCACAATGATGGGGGCGCCCAAGCTAAAGAAGAAAAAGATGTATTAAGTGAAGTAAGCAGAATAGGTGTCAAGCGGGGCGCCCGGAGCGTCCGGGGCGCCCGGGTTCAAAGTTGTTTTTGCAGTTTCGAGTCTGAAACTCAGATAAGCCCTCATGAGGGCGCCCGGGAGGTCCGGGGCGCCCTGGTCAAAGGTTTTATCAGCTGCGGCGAGGTCGTCGCGGGGATAAAGATTGACCGGGTTTATTGGGGCGCCCCCAGGAGGCCTATATAAGAGGCTTCGGCCCCTCTGCTTCAAACACAACTGCTACAAGCCATTCTGATCATTCTGACCGACGACAACGCGCTAAAGACGAGGCTCTACGATCGGGAGGCTCCAGGAGGAAGTGCGCGGCACTTCGGAGGTCCATATCGGTCGAGCTTCAACTTTGTTTTGTTTGGTCTGCGTTTATTATTCCGTACTTAACTTTCTGTACTTGTGCTTGTAATTGTACACTGTAAGACGGATTTTCTCCGCCTCCGGAAATTCCGGAAAGGAGACCAATAGTGGACTCACGCCGAGTACATAGGCCTTGGACGTACTGACCCTAGGGGGTTGGGAACCAAGTAAATAAATCCCGCTGTGTCTCTGTCTTGCTTTCTATTTTATTTTCCGCTGTGCTACTAACTTTGATTTTAGAACGCTCGAAAGACTTACGAAGTTTAACGAAAGATTTCAACGATCGATATTCACCCCCCCCCCACTCTATCGACGGCACCGGTCCTACACATATATATTAATTTAATATAACAACAAATACAAATGAAAAATAACATCAATCACAGTCAAAACAGTCAAACCAATATACAGTACAATTTATAATTTACAATCCAGTCAAACCAATATACAGTCATAACATCAATCACATTCAAAACAATATACAAACCTATCCCACATGCAAACATATGCAAACATCCTATACATAAAGCTACCAAAGATCCTATAAATATTCAAACATATCCAATACATTCAAAGCTACCAAACAAATGCAAACATAGCCAAAACATCCTATAATAACAAAACACACATAAACTCATCTAAACACATACAAAATCAGAAATACTCTACCTTCCAAGAGACAAGTTCCCAAAAACAGCATAGCCAATCAGAAATACTCCACTTTTCATTCTCCATTTTGAAAGCAAATCTAAGGGGGCGTTTGGTTTGTTCCATTTTCCATTTTCATTTTCCAGAAAACCGCATTTTCTCGTTTTCTAGAAAATGACTTTATTTCATTCTCTAGTTTTCCAAAAAACGCTATGTTTTTTTCTGGAAAACAAAGCTGGAAAATGCAAACTAAACATGTTTTCCAGAAAACCGCATTTTCTACCAAAAATGAAAATGGAAAACAAACTGGAAAATACAAACCAAACGCACCCTAATCTTTTCTCCCTAACAAGTGCAACTGGATATTAATAATATGTGAGTAACAAAATAACAAACAATACACAAGTTGCAATAACATATGTCTAATTTAAATGCTTTTGTTTGGATAAGTAAAAAAGTATAGCACTACAAGAATTGACCTTTAGGTGCTACTTATGTTTGCAAATTTAAATATTCTCTTAAAAGAAAATATGTTGTGATTCAATAAATTTAAGAAATTTCAAAGAAAAAGAATTTCAAATTTCACCAGCATAAAAGTTCAGTTAGAAAATATGGAACCAAGTTGAAAATCACCTATGTAGATTAAGATAAAAAAATTAACTATTTGATAGGTCGTCAAGTTTATTACTATTAATTTTTTTTGCTAGAATAGGTGATTAGATACGGTAAGAGATAAACAAAATATCACATATCACCTGTGTAAATTACCTATAATTGAATATTTTACATGAACTGTACAACTAATTTTAATTGTAATAAAAACATACCTGAATCAAATATCAAATGCGGTAAGAGAAAAATAAAATATCACAGAGGAACCTTAAAAGAAAAATTAAATCAACATATTAGTATACCATATAAACAGAATAAATATATTTCGTAAGGTTCAATATATGAAAAAAAAATACACATCCAACGATACATTAGTTATAAATTAAAAAATTAATATGTAATTGAACATACCTCAAAAATAACTTAATCAGCCGAGTGAGAGGGCCCTGGAATGTCCTGTGATGGCGGAAAAGCAAAGAAGCTAGGAGAGATCGCATATGGCTCATGAGTTATCTATTTTCTGCTATAAACTTCTGATGCTCCTCATCTCTCCTTGCATCATCAGCGACCCTCGTCGTTTCATCAGCGACCATCCTCTCTTTTTCAGCGGTCATCCATTCCGCCTTCTCTCCTCGCGTCGATTGAACTTGAGTGCGCAGTTCTAGATTTTCTTTTAATATCTTGTGCATCTCACTAGAATAAAATGAATGGTAACTGGAACGATACCTCGGAGTCCTCAATGATCATCAAGTGAAACTTTGGCCTGAGAGCCAAGACCATAGAGGGTGGAGTTCTTTGTCCGTCCACCAACAATATCATAATATATGTCATTAAGTGCGTCGGTGGATAGAGATTGTGTCTCTCCCCTCTCTACTGCAGGTTGAGATGCCTGAGCGACTCTCTCAGTGATTTCCGCCTGTATTGTAAAACATAACATGATTAAAATGTAATTCGATAAAAAATACTAAAGGTAAGAAAAATAAACACTAATTAATGTTCTTACACAGATGGTCGCAGAACAAGAATCAACAAATGTGCCATCTTTTTTCATGTAGGTCTTCACAAAGACCTCCATACTGGTGGGCGGTCAAGCTATCTCTCATTCCTGTATACACAGATATTTTAGGCAAACATTATACAAGTAAGATAATAATAAAAAATTATACTTTGTATCAACTTTAAATTAAACTCACCAAATTAAGAGCATGTTCTACCAAAGATTTTGAACCAGACGTATGTCGAGCAGTTCCGATACTTGGGCCACTTGGCTCGGTGTTTCTATTAGCTCGAGCCTTATTAGTATTTACTTTCCACCTCTGTTCAACCCAGGTAGCCGTTCATGCACTTCATATCTCCTCAGAAACATACGTCGGTTTTATGCCCTTTTGTTTGACATAATAGAAAGTCTTTGTAAAGCTTGTCACAATAAATATTTCATGTTGCTTTAAAAATTTCCTCCTGGCCCTCCTTCCATGTATATTTCTTCTGCAATTATAAATTAAAAAATTAGCATAGTAATGAGTCAATATAATATAAAAACTAAATATATATTGATTTTACTTACTACAAATTCATTATAATAAAATGCCTTCATTTCATGATCTATATGCCTCCATGTTATAGATCTGCATGCTCATTCTTTAATTTACTTGTGATATAATCGAAAACCCTATGGCCATCTGGAATAAAACTGCATAATCAAAAATAAATATATTAATAAGATATTAAAAATAATATATAAACATTAATTACTAATAATAACAAATACTTACACTTCTCCAATAATTCATAAAACACGATGGTCACGGGGAATTACTGTCTGTTGCTATACCATAGAAATGTCTACAAAATAATATATAACAATATATCATAATAAAGTTGAGTAACAGGGTAATAAAAATATAAAATAATATTAAATCATAACTCACTAAATGAACAATAATGATACTATTTAAATATCACTAGTATCTATATCCTCCTCACTGGACTCTGATAGTTCAAGATCCTCATTGCTAGACATCTCTTCATCATCTATATCCTCGTAAGTCACATTAACATCTACATGCAATTAAATCAGATGTGGATGGGAGTTGTGAATTAACTAAATGTCTCTCTACTTCGTCATTTTGAAATGCATCATGATTTTGAGCAGTGATATTGTTCGACATTTCTATAGTCGAGTGAAGCTTCATTCAACAAACCGACAGTCAATTCCAAACATTTTGTAAGTGCTTGCCAAATATTTTGTGGAAGTAAGTCATGGAAAACTACTGAAATAAGTCTCTGCATAAACACATGACAGTCATGACTTTTTATTCCAAACATCTTCAACTTGTTCATATCCACGCATCGAGCCATATTTGACGCATACCCATCAGGGAATTTTATTTCTCTTAACCAAGTACATAAAATTTCCTTAGAATCTTTGTCCAATGTATAACAAGCATTTGGAAATCTATTGGTTGTTTGATTCATATGCAACTCTGGTTTGTTAACTAGTTCTTTTAATTCCTCATGTGATTTTGCTGTGTCTTTAGTTCTTCCAAGCACATTCATGACAATTTTAAAAATATTATTAAAGAAATTTTTCTCAACATGCATGACATCTAAGTTATGTCGAATGAGAAGATATTTCCAATATGGTAACTCCTAAAAAATATTCCTCTTCTTCCATCCACACTTGCACATCCTAACAATGTATTTATTTATTTCATCAAAACCAGGTTGAGATACTGGTAGGAAGTCAAAACTGTCTATTTGTTCAATAATCTCTTCACCTGAAGCATAGATTTGAGAAAGTTTTCTAACTACAATATTATTTAGGAAATTTTGTTTGTTTTGCCTGAAAGGGTGGTCGACAGGTAAAAATTTTCAATAATTATCAAACCAAGACACCTTTCCACTACAAGGTAATGAAAATGCATCAGAATCTGTCATATATTGTAGGCATGCTAATTTACCAACTGTGCCACATTCAGATAACATTGACTATGCTAGAAAATCACTGACCGTCTATAATAATGCAGCTTGCAAACGAAAATTTATTTTACTTGCAACATCATAAGTCATTGACCATACATTCCATAATTCATTCAACACGGCAATTAGAGGTTGAAGGAAAACATCTATCTGGCCTTTGGGATTGGTTGGACCAGGAATCAATACAGTAAGGAATATAAATTCGTTTTTCATGCACATCCATGGAGGTAATTTATAAGGTGTCAATATTACTAGCCAAGATGAATATTGTTGTCCCGATTGACTAAATGGCTAAAAACTATCTGTAGAAAGTCCCAATCCGACATTATGAGGTTCCATTGTAAATGAAGAATATACAATATCAAGATGTTTCCATGCAAGGGAATCACAGGAATGACACATAATACTCACTTCATGCTCATGCTCATGATGTCACATCATGTAGCTTGCTGTAGCGGCAGATGTTTATAAGCATTAAAGTCTAATAGTTAACGAAAAATAATACATGACTTTCCATGCAATATTTTTTTTCTTCTTCCCTGGTATACGAGTATGATGCTTATAATGCGGGTGACTACAGATTTTGCATTCACTCAGTTCATTATCTTCATTCTAATAGATCGTGCAGTTATTTATACAAGAATCAATCTTCTATTCAGGCAAACCTAAACCTCTAACCAATTTCTTTGTATTGTAGAAGCTATCAGTCATTATGTTATCAGCAGGGAGCAATTCTGACATCAATTGACATATTTCATCATAACATCTTTCTGAAAAATGATGTTCTTCTTTCATATTTAACAACCTTGCAGTAGCTGATAACTGTGAATGACCAAAAGAAATGTCTTCCCATAATTATCTTTCACTAGACTTTAGCATTTTATATAATTGTTGATATTCAAGTGTAGATATTTCATCTATGTTGGAATAATCAGCTGCATTCATTGCATTTAGAACCATTAATTACATAGCAATATCATTAGTTGATGATTCGAGGGGCGCAACAAAATTTTCAGATGATGAAGCAATAGAAGACCCAATTGATTCACATACATAAGGTTCTCCGTGACAATACTAGTTATAGTAGTTTGACACAAAATCATTTTTACATATATGTACTCTCATTGTATCCTCATCGTGATAGTTTGTATTTTGTATTTTCTATTATTACACGGACACTTTAACTTAGCATCAATCATCCATATATTCTGGATGACTCTTAGTAAAATTCATAAATTATTCAGGATCAGTAATAAAATCATCTCTGATAAATTCATTATTTAATTAATTATACATCTAAGCTTTGTTCATATGCATTGTTGTTTAATCAAAATAAAATTGAAATATTAATATATTTTTAAAATTGAATAAATTAAGTAGTAAATATTATAAATTAGTAAATCTAGTGAGCACATTAACGTCTATTTTAATATATGTTTATTTTTTAATTAGTTCTAAATGTTAGTTCATATAATAAGTGCTAAATGCTATAAATTAAATTCACAAAATAATTAAATCATATTATAACTAACAGTATCTCCTATAATAAACACTAAAATAACAGTACATGGTGACTTAACAAAATTCTAACCTAACAAAAACATAACAACTAATTATACCTGAATATGAGATGTCGAGTTAGGGAAGAGCAACAAAAACACTAACTTAACAATAAATAAATTATACTTAACATTAATTATAATATTTCAAAAATAAAAATAAAAAATACATACATAAACAGCGACCGCCAGGGGCCTGTAGCTCCCGATTAAGCCCCATAAGGGTCGCCGCTAGCAGTACCCTACAGCGGTCGGTTGCGGTCCACAACGGCCGACAGCCGTCGAACACCGCCGGCAGGGGCCCACAGGGGCCGGCAACTGCCAGCAGAGGCCCGCAATTGCCGGCGGCGGACCGGCCAGATCTAGCCGGCCGCAGCAAGATCTGGTCGCCCGTAGTCCGCCCACGGCAAGGCGGCCAGCTGATGACGGCCAGATATGGCCGGCGAAGGCACCTCGAGGCTAGGTGGCTGCCAGGCGCTCGCCCGCGGTGCGCCGAGACTGGCTGGCCGGAGTTACGACAGAGAAACAAAAAAAAACTTACTGGAGGGGAGGCGAAACTGCGCGAGAAGAAAGAAAAGGGGAGGGGGCGGCAACCCTAAATTTATTTCAATTTCCAACGGAATTATATTTCCGTCGGAAATTCCATTTCGTCGAAAATTTTTAGCCAAAATTTCTATTCCGTCGGAATTTTCAAAAATTTTCAACGAAATAAATTTCCCGTCGGAAATTCCGTCGGTATTTTATATTTTTGTTGTTGTGCATGATATTTAGACGTCTGCTAATATTTTAGTTATATTCTATTTAGTGATGATTGATGACAATGGAAAGTCCAGTAAACTCCCGTTAATAGGGATCCCATGGAAGGGTCAAATCACATCACATCTATTTAATATAAATAATAATCATAGATAATTAAGAGTAATTATTTATGGGATGACTGTGGTGAATATTTGGGGATTACTGGCCAATTGAGTGATTGTAAGTTGTATGCTAGGGCTAAGTAATCGGTTCAAAATTGAACCAATTGAGCCATCCGAACTGATTTAACTAAAATCGAACTGATCAAATTTTTTAACTAACTGAATCAACCGAACTTTCTAATAAAAATTGAACAAATCGAATCGATAAATTTAATTTTCGATTGAATTAATCAAAATTTTCAACAATAATATATTTTTATCCAATTTTATTTTTTAAGTCAGTGACTTTGAAAACATATGCATACTTATCATTGTTAGTGATAACTTTGTTAGAGATCATGCAAAATCATAAATTTAATATTATTTTTCATTTGTATCCTTAATCATTATAATAGTTACAAAAGGAGAATAAAATAAATCGATTAATCAAATTAAGAGTTTTAAAATTGAACTACCAAAAATAATCAATATTTTTTAATAAAAAAATAAAATTTTGAAATAATCAAATTGAATTTTTTAAATTTGATTAATTCAATTTAGTTGAACTTTTACAACTAATCACTAACTCAAGCAATTAGCTAGCGACACTAGGCTAATTATGATTTTAAAGAAATCCAACTGACCTGTTTAGAGAAAATTAAAGATTTCTTCTGGAATCTGCCCCACAGTTTATGCTTATTATGGCTATCTTAATTTCTATAATCGAGTTCTATCTTTAAGAAAATAAATTGATTAGCTTCAAAGGTTAATAAGTTTAGGAAGAAAATAAATGATATTTATCATAAATTATCATTATAGATACTCTAATAACTTGTATATTAAATGTCATTAGAAAGTGTTTATAACCACATTTATCTCCAGAAATGACAAAAGTGAGATGGGATCAACCTTTTTCAATTTTTAAATTGTGATTTAGACCGTTCAATTGACCTGGACTAATTGCATATGTTAAGTTAGAAGGGTATTTTGAAAAACAGATGTGACTTTTAGTACTAAATTAATTAAAGTGTAGTACGTACGCCGGCCAATTTAACAATTTTGAAGATCTAATGACAAACTAACAATTTTTATCATCTCAACTATGCTCGTGGAGGCACGAATTTTGAAGATCTAGCTAGGTGCTTCCCTTGATAAAATGTTACAACAATTCAAATCCAAGCTACAACAATTTTAACTATTAAGATTAACGAAGTAAGCAAACACACCAACAAACGGCGCATTGACATAAGTGGTGGGCTCGGATAGCGCCGCCTGACCCCGATCATCGACGAATAAATCTGTTCCATTGTTAGGCCCTCCTACAATAGCTCCAGTCAGCTCGTTCAGATTACTATTGGGGCTGCTTAAGTACGGCCAGCCGTCTTTGCACGCGATGAGCGAGGGATGCGCGTCGAGGGACGGGAGGGCGGAGGCCCGGTGATGAATGCGTTGAGGGAACTTGGGGCCGTAGCCGACCATGTAAGACATTCCGGTTGGATTGGTGCCTAAGATGTAGTCCGCCTACGTCAACAAACAACATTAATTCATCGATATTCAGAGAAAGGAACCGAGTTTTGATGGTAAATTACCTGACTTTTCGCCAAGTCTACCAGCTTTGATGGGGGAAATTGAGTGTTGCCGCAAGTGATGGTTCCATTAGCTTGTGTGAGATACTTAGCATAGACAAGAGCAAGCAAAGAAAGTGCACCGACGACTTGATTGTTGCACCCTTCAGTCTTAAAGAGCAGACCCCCTGCACAAAAATAAATAAATAAATTATATATATTCTCCAATTTGAGAAATATTAATTTTCGCTTTTATCAATTGGGCCCTGGGAAATTATTTATTTCGCTCTGCCATTTAATTAATTTTTTCATCGATACGAGAAGTTAGCTGACGAATTAACCTGGGGTGTATTTGATGGTCCTGGTGGGGGATTCTGGTAGCACCGCGCATGCGAAGGTCTGAGTTTCATTTTGGTATTGACCGATCTGTAATTTTGTTAAATAAATTGTCAAAAGTAAAAAAAAAAAAAGACGGTTTATAATTTTAAAAATTATTTTAAAAAATCGATAGTTTTATTACAGTTATATATATTAATAATATAAGTTCCGATGAAAATAAAGGTTGGTGGAACTTTTCACTTTGGCTAATAATGCCTCCAGAAGAAAATTATTTAAATGGAAGGATTTTTTTAATAAAAAACAAACAAACATATTTATTTTTATTTTTATCTTATTTATTGATATATATAAATTAATACCTGGTTTAGGAGGACGTAGGTTCCTGCATGTTTATTGTCCCATGAAAACTCAGTGTCAATATAATAATAACCAGTTTCTTCTTCCATGAGTTTGACTTTTCGAATAGCTCTATCAACATGTTTTTGGTATTTTTGGGTGTTGGTGGCTTTATTCAACCATGCTCCTCCCCAAGCTAACTCATCCTGCGACATTAATATATTATATATAAAATATTTTACTAAAAAATATAAAAAGGAATAAATTAAAACTAACCACTTAAACTCTTAATTTATATATTAGTTATATATAATTACTTGGTAGCCACTGAAATCGCAGTAAAATGGGCAGACTGCCTGGCCAATGCTATCGTTGTATGAGCCCTGGTAGGTGTTTGCGAAATAATAAGCCTGCAAAAAAAATTTATAAAAAAAAACAAATTAATTAAAAATATTTAAATAAACATAGAGGTAGTTAACATTTGTACGTTGAACCTTAATTAAGCATTGAAATTAAGTTTTCAAATACCTCCTCTGCTTTAGTCAACAAGAGCTGGGAGTAGGCAGCGTCGCCGGACCTGAAGACGATTGAGGCAGCAGCGAGCGCGGCGGCGATCTCGGCGGAGACCTCGGAGCCCGGGTGAGTGGTGTTGACGGCGTACACGGGGCGCGGGGTGTCCATGTCATCGGGCCGTTCCCAGCAGTTGTGGTCGCTGTAGGGGTCGCCCACCATGGCGTAGACCGTGTTGGGCAAGTTGGCCGTGGCCTTCAGCAAGAAATCGGTGTTCCATCTCAGAGCTTCCGCAGCACGAACCCACTCGTCTCCCATCCCGTCGCCGAACTCGATGATGCTCCACGCCAACATCGTCGCCGTGAACGCCATCGGAAAGCTGTACTTCACGTTGTCCCCGGCGTCGTAGTATCCTCCCGTCAGATCAACCTAAACAAACAAATAGCTCGATCATATCATACAAGTTGTTCCTCGTAGACACAAGAATATATAGGCATGTCTTACACCACCCTCTTGGCCATCGCGTAGAGCCGAGTCCTTCCTCCATGTCAAGCGTTGAGTAGGAGGAAGCTTCCCTGATCGCTGCCCTTCGAAGAACAACAAACTCTTGCTCAGCGCGAGCTTGTAATCGGGGTTTTGCGCCCATCCAATCGATGCCATTAATGACATCCACAACAACACATTACAAACAACGAAACTTCTCTCCATCGGCATTTTCTTTTCCTTTCAATTCAATTATTTGGCATCTTAATTAAGCTGTATTTTATAGACACAGATCATGATATTTATGGATTGTGGTTCATTTTGGGCACCATTATTCATCTCATTTATCAGCATCCTCACTTGCCGAATCAGGTAAATTTCCTTAAAGAAGTTCATCAGGGTCTATTATTCTTTTTTTTATTTAATGTTTTATCTTATTTCATTTGAAAATATATAAACAATTTGAAGGAAAAATAGGGGAAATAAATTTGGAAGAATTTCTCTTGTGATTGATTTAATAGGTGCTTCCTTTTACATTCATATTATGAATTGGGTTCATATCTTTAATAATTGAATGATCAGATAGCGAGACTTTGGCAAAAAGTAATTAAAGTCCAGCCAATTTTACTATATACGAATATAAGAAAATTTTAATCTAGCTATTCCACAATGTACAAATTTGAAAACATATCATTTCAAATTGGAATCGATAGCGATCTAGGGCACCCATGCGATGCAAGCAGTGGTGGACTGTGGAGAGAAGCATGGGGGCCGTGAAAGGTGGCGTCCCCGTGTGAGGCAGATCGTGTCTCGTGTCTTGGAGGTGACGGAGTCCTCTAACGTCATACAGGATAATGATTATCCTACGGACTATCGAAAAAATAAAATTATGAAGAAGACAAGACAAGAAACCACCGATAACAAAGAAAAATCTTCACAAAAACAAAAAAAAAAAACTTTATTCCATATGAAAAATGAATCCTCATACATGTTTATATAAACTACAATGTTAAAATTGAAAGAAAAGAGATAAATTCTAATATATAAATCTCAATTCTAAGTTTATAAATAAATCAATGAGATAAAGTCTCCGGCCGACGGCGGTCTCCGGCCCCGGCGGTCTCGGGCCGATGGCGCGGTCGGCGGTCTCCGACCGACGGCGGCGGTCTCCGGCGGCGGCGGTCGGCGGTCGGCGGCCGCCGGCGGCGGTCGCCGGCCGCCGACGGCCGGCGACCGGCGAACCGTCGACGACCGACGACCGTCGCCACCCGGCCGACACTTTACAAGCTGTAATGTAATCCAGATTACATAGGTTTTGTTTTGTAATCCAGATTACAAATCATCAACCTCTTTTGTAATCGAGATTACATTACATTACAATTTTAAAGTTATTCCAAACAAAGAAATCCAACTTGTAATGTAATCTGGATTACATTACAGGATGGATTACACCCTACCAAACGCAGCCGAAGTGTAATCCTTTATGAGTAAATAATCTTCTCAGGTTGGTCGCAGAGAGTAGGCCTGTGCAATCAGTTCAAACCCGACCGATCGAACTGATTAAACTCAAAATTGAGCCGATCGAAATTTTTTCAAACCAACCAAATCGAATCAAACTTTTCAAAAAACCGAACCAACCACACCGATAAAACATCGATTAATTCGGTTTTCGACCGAAATAACCAATTTTTCGATTCGATTTGATTTGGTTTCATTTCAATTTGGTTCGGTTTAACTCATAATATTGATTTGGTTTGTTCCAATTGGATTCGTTTCAACTCATAATATCAATTTAATTTGATTTCGATTTGGTTTTATTTAGGTTTGGTTCGATTTGATTTAATTCCTATTTTGTTCGGTTCTGATTTAGCTCGGTTCAATTCAAAATATCGGTTTAATTGGTTTAACAGAATTTTGATTTTCAAAACTAAAACCGAACCAATTAAACCGATATAATCGATATTTTTGAAAAAATTTGAACTTTCGAATTAACCGAACTGAACTTTTAAGTTCAGTCGGTTCGGTCGATTAATTCGGTTTAACTGAACTTTTGCTCACTCCTAACAAAGAGTTCTCTGAAACTAGCAATAGTCATATCCAACTCGTATGCAGGACGAGCATCAACCAGACTTACAACAATCATTGTGCAGTTATGAGCAATAGTGATGCCTCTTGGTTCACCCTCAAATATTGCACACTTGGAGGGATTCCAGTCCTTCTTCAGTGCAGCTGACAAAAATCGATGAGCTATGGATTCCATCCCATCCTCTAAAGTGACAGATCTTGTCAGCAAGTGAAGAGGGGAAACTACTAATCAAGCGACGAAAAAGTTGACCAAAGACCGACTGCTATCTGTCAATTGGATGCTCGAACGCTGACTGGATGCTCGAGAAGGTGGGGGAGCGGGGCTTCGACGCACTACAAGGAAGTAAGAACGTTAGAGGCTAGCCAGGGAGGTCCCCGGTGCAGACACTCCGACGCTCAAGTCAATACTCTGACGAAGAGGAGAAAATGACAGCACTTGGAGAAAAAATACTATTCAATATACCTGCGTATGAAGCTCTGGAGGTCTTTATATAGGGAGGAAACAGACCAACTCTGCCCTAGCCGTCACATCTCTTCAAAGACCTCATCCCCTTGCAGGATTTGCCTTCCAAAAGACGGAAATGAGCTGACATACCTCTCATCACTTGTCAATCCTTCGTGTCACTTCGCCTCTGTGATTGGTGGCCGACTCCTCGGCGACGCAAGCCCGACTTATGTCCCCTCACCATAATGAGTGGATTCTGTGAATCCCTCCGTACATCTTTATGTCTTCTCATCATTAAACAGTATCAATCGTACAAGATTACGGACAGTGGGTCTTCTATTATGACTTCTTTAGTATTACCGACCAGACAGTCGACTGAGAAGGCCTCCGAAAGATCCTGACAAGAACCAACCGAGGCCCTATCCAGTTTTTGGCAGGACAAGCAGGTTTGCCCAGAAGGCCAGTTGGCCACGCCAGGGTGGGCTGCAGGGCGGGTGAGCCCGGACAGCTGGTCGGGACCAAGCGATAGTCACCTGGCCTTGGCCCAGGGCCATAACATAAGGTTGGGTCTTCCCCGTGAGGTGGAACCGACTGACCAGACATTGTACAACCCAACCCAGCTTCCGCCCGGCCGGGTTGAGCTTATCTCTCCGCCAATTAGCCATAACAACTCGCAACCTGGCTGACCTCCCAGTCTATTGGGACACTTTCTTGACATCCTCGTCAGCCACCCGTGACCGGCCACCCAGGGCTCCCACATCCGATCGGATCACAAGTTTTCCCCTTAAGTCTAGTCGGAGGAGGCTGCAAGTCCAACTGACTATGCCCCCTGACTGGAAGTTACTCCGGGGTCGACGTCATCCCCAGCTGTGTCAGGCATGGTGCCGAATTGTGGTAATGATGAGTCGAATCACCTTTTCCCATTGTGCCTTAACTCCCCTGCCACGCGTCTCCTCCCGACTGGGCATTGCTAGCACCGAGGCATCGTCTGTCAGAGGCCACGCGCAATGTCAGAGTGAGCTTCTCAAGGCGCTTATGTGGGCGAGAAATCAATGGTCAGGATCTGCTCTCACCCTTTTCCCGCAAGCATTGGACGGTCCTCTTGAGCCACGACCTTCTATAAATAGGCTCGGTCTCAGCCTCCTCTCACTTTTTCCTTTCGTCCATTGTTTCTACCCCCGTCCTCCTGTGTCCTCTGGTTGCTCCCCTTCATAGGTGTACGGTGTTTTCTGGCGATTCCAACCGTCGCCGCCCTTTCTACAATAGTTAATCGGCGAGTTCTAGGTATTCCTTTCATTTTCTTTTTATAATAGGTCATCCGATCAGCTGGTCCGATCGACGCTTTTATTGTTTTGTTAGTGTCGAGCCCATGGAAGCCTCCACGTCTTCCTCGAGCTTGTGGTACACTACAGCTATTTCCACCATAAATCTCCATGATTTTGACACCATTCGAGCGGACTACCGAGTACTGCCTGACCACCAATTAGTTCTTCCCAATTGTCGTGACCAGTCTCACCTCCCTCCACTTAGTTATTTCATCGTTTTTAAGGACCAACACCTAGCCGGGCTAAGGTTTCGAATATGTGTAAGTCATCTCGACCGAGCGTTAATAAAACTTAATCACCCCTGATATGAATTTTTAGATATAACTAAAGAGAAGAAATTGACCCCTTATCTTCTTTCCGTCACGACAGTGTTAAAGTTCCCACGGGTTGAACGGATGATTAGTACAGGAGTATTGCTAGCTTAAGGTTTTGGAGTTAAAACCTGACAAAGCAGTATGTCCGCCCTTCCCACGTACTAGCCACAACATCCGGGCTAGTAGCCCTGTGATTTATCTCCTTCGTATTTGCCCTGAGACGGGTTAGTGGGGGCGCTATGGGCGAGCTAATCACCTTTTGCCACCTTGAGTCATGACGATGTTAAACCTTTAAGCTTGAAGACTACCACCTTCACTTTCATCCGATCCGAAACTTACTTAGGTTGCATTTGGTTAGGGGCAATGTAATCCAATTTGTAATATAATTGAGTCTGTAATGTAATCCAGATTACAAGTTGTTGGCCTTGTAATCCTGATTATAATACTTTTACTAGCTTTTGTAATACAAATTATATTACATTACAGTTTTAAAACTGTACCAAATAAAGTAATCAATTTTGTAACGTAATCCTATTAACATTACAAGACTGATTACACATTACTAAACGTAGCCTTATAGTTCAAGATCTACTTCACTTTGTTGATTCAATCAATAAAAACCTTTGTTTATGACATATCAAAAAATTCAAATAGATTATATTGAAGTACAAGATTTTCATGTCGATCCTCTTAACAACATATCTCACAATCTTTAAGTTTTTATGTTGCCGCCGCTACACTCTAGATCAAATTTGCAACTTGAATCAATAATTCCTTAATCGACACACGTTGGGTTAAATTTACAACTTACTTCTATAAATCCTTAATCCTCAACTGTCTTTCACAGTGCTCGATTACTTAAATCAAGACTTGCTTGTGGTTGTGACCGCAATTATGATCACGACGACTTTCCATTAGATCCGACACTCGACTTCCTCAATTGAAACTTATCAGCTCTGATACCAACTAACGTCGGATATGATAATGATTATCCTGTAGACGGCTTAGAAATGGAATTAAGGAGAATGCAAAAAGAGAAATCGCTATGAACAAAAAGAAATTCATCATTCACAAAAAAAAATATTCATCAAGGAGGATGAATTTCATTGCGTTAAATACATGTTTATGTAAACTTCAATCCTAACTAAGACCTAAAAAAAATAAATTTTAATATATATACCTTAATTTCTAACATGTAAAGAAAAAATATATAAAAAATAAAAATTACCTAAAATAATAAAAATATCAAAAATATAAAAACTATCAAAATAATAATAATAATAATAATAATAATAATAATAATCTATATACCCTTCTGCATCACCTTCGAGAAGAGAAGACACCATCCAAATGAAAAGAATCTACTTCTCTCTGCCAATCCCAACCCTAGCTAACAGGGAAAAAATAGAGAAAAGTTTTACATCCACTCCACATCATTTAAACCCACTTGTCCACGTAGCTTTACATCCACTCCACAACATTACTATAAAGGAACATGATAAATTATAAAAGAAAAATAATAGAGAGAGTGAAAATGGGAGAGTGAAAGTCAAAGTGAATGACGTGACACTTTGTATGTAGCGATCTCCGACGGGTTCACCGTGCCCCCCAAGGTATAGTTTGATTCGTGGCGGCAACTTTCGGCCGCTGATAGTGTCCAAGCGATAATCGAAAGTGTGCATATAAAGTGTTACATTATTCACTTTACTTTCGTTCTTTCATTTTCGCTCTCCTTATCATTGCTCATTATAAAATTAGGTCACACATAATATTGTTAAACATGGTTTGAATATTATTATGCATTATCATTCAGTAGGTTGACAAAGAATCCCTCTGAACATCGAACATGCGCCTTAGGGTATAACCGAGTTTATCATCATAAAGTAGATTTGTAAAACAAAGGATAAGAATCGATTCTCAACCAAATCGACCGTGTAGAACGCCCGATATTAACTCAGGACCTTTTGCAAAAATTAAACATTGAACATGATGTGGATTAATTCATTTATGTGAGAATTAAATATTCTCTTGCCTAACAAGATTCGATATTGATGTGGCTTCTGACCTGTGTGAGTGTTTTTTTGATTTATTTTGATGGTTGATGGGAGATTTTTATGGATCCGCTTGATCGTTCGAGATTCGACTTTATCCAATCTCGTTAATCGTTTTTTATCCTGTGGTCAGTGGAAAATTTTCGTAGGACTGAATCGGTCATCTGAAATTCGATGTTATCCAACCTCTTTAATATATATATATATATATATATATATATATATATAAGTTTTGACCTCAAGATGATAATATCATGTATTAATCATCAATCCATCCAAAAGGAGACCCTAACGAAGCACATGTTTATGTATAAACAGTATGCTTCAGGGCGAAATTTACACACTCGAATCGGTAAAAGAAGAAAAGCACATTTAAAAATAAAATTAGAGGAAGTTTTGAAAATTACTAAATTTTATTCTTTTATTTTTAGTTTCAAAGCAACAGGCCATAATGCGTTAGTTTTTTAATTAATAGTAAGTGTTTCTAATTTGTTATCAAATAAACAGAAAACAACAAATCCCACACCGAATCCTTGCTAATTGTTACTATAAATAATCATCCATTCGGTAAATTGTTGCTAATTGAATATTATAAATAATCACCACTTCGGTAAAACGTCACAAGGACACGGAGTGACGATCAATTACTGCACCAATGACCTCCATTTGTTTCTTCTTTCTCTTTGTTTCTTTTCTCTTGTCCGCCAGCGGGGCGGCCTGCGACGGAGAGCTTAAAGCTTATATTGTTCATGTCGAAGTTCCGCCAGATGTTTCAGCGTATGATTCTAGAGACTACTACTCCTTCCTTCTGGCTAGAACATTAGAGCTCCAAGAAGATGATGCGGCATCGAGGGTTATACACTCCTATCGGAATGTTATGACCGGCTTCTCGGCGATGCTGACGGAGAGGGATGTGGCGGCCATGTCGAAGGTCGACTGGTTCGTGCACGCCGTTCCAAGCTTGGTTTACCATCCATTGACCACCCACACGCCCCTGTTTTTGGGACTGCGCCACCGCACCCACAGCGTGTGGAACGCAACTAACATGGGGGAAGGCGTCATCATAGGCGTACTCGACTCTGGCGTCACCCCCGGCCACCCCTCGTATATTGATCGCGGCATGCCGCCTCCTCCAGCCAAGTGGAAGGGCCGCTGCGACTTCGGGAACGCCTCGTCGTCGGCCGAGCAGTTCTGCAACAATAAGCTCATCGGTGCCCGGTCCTTCGTCAACTATAATCGGTCCCGGAACGGATCGTCGGATTCGCCTATTGATAAGGATGGCCACGGTACTCACACGTCAAGCACCGCCGCCGGCGCATTCGTGAAGCGTGCTAACGTGTACGGGCTGGCCAAGGGACTGGCTGCCGGGTGGCCCCTTTTGCGCATCTCGCCGTTTATAAGGTTTGCTCGAATGATAAGTGTCAGGGGCACGACATACTTGCTGGGATGGACGCCGCAGTGGAGGACGGTGTCGATGTGCTCTCAATCTCGCTCGGTGGTGAACCTGGTCCGTTCTACCTCGACCCAATTGCGATCGGCGGTTTTAACGCCATGCGCAGGGGAGTCTTCGTCAGCTGCTCGGCGGGCAACTCGGGCCCGTCTAATTCCACCGTATCCAATGACGCCCCGTGGTTACTTACGGTGGCGGCTAGCACTATGGACCGTGAGTTCTTGGCCACCGTTAATCTCGGCGACGGCAGCGAATTCCCCGGCGAGAGCATCTACCAGCCACAGGGATTCTCATCGAACAAGTATCCTCTCGTGTTCCCCGGCGGCGCTGCCTCCTTATGTCTCAACGGTTCCCTTGACGGTATGGACGTGAAGGGAAAGATTGTGCTTTGCGACCGCGGCATCAACGGGCGGATCGAGAAGGGGGAAGTCGTCAAACAAGCAGGCGGCGCTGGCATGGTGCTTGTCAATGCACCTCAAGACGGCTACAGCACTATCGCTGATATCCATGCACTGCCGGCCTCGCACATTCCCTACGCCTATGGACTTAAGATCAAGGCTTACATCAACTCATCCGCCCTCCCGACGGCGATCATCGTCTTCAACGGCACCATTACCCATGCGCCCCGCTCTCCGGCGATAACTTCCTTCTCATCCCGAGGGCCTAGCCAAAATACACCGGGGATCCTCAAGCCCGACATCACCGGCCCCGGTGTCAGCGTCCTCGCAGCTTGGAACACGCAAAAATTCAATGTCATCTCCGGCACCTCCATGTCCTGCCCCCATCTCTCCGGTATCGCCGTCCTTATCAAGAAAGTCCATCCCGAATGGTCGCCCGCAGCTATCAAATCCGCCATAATGACGACGGCCTACGTGAAAGATAACACCAACAACCCCATCTCTGACGAGAGGAACCTTCCAGCCGACCTCTTCGCTGTGGGTGCCGGCCACGTCATGCCTCTAAAGGTCGTCGACCCGGGACTCATCTACGACATCTCTCCGACGGACTATTATCCATACCTCTGCGGCCTTGGCTACAGTGACTCCGACGTGAGGGCCATCGTCCATCGCAAAATCAACTGCTCGTCGATCAAGAGCATCCCAGAAGGAGAGCTCAACTATCCTTCCATCACCGTCCGATTGTTGGCGAACGAGGCAAAGAAGGTGACCTTCACGAGGACCGTGACCAACGTCGGCGAGGCAACAACGACTTACTACGCAAAGTTGGAGGTGCCCGACGTGGTTTCAGCGCGTATAGTTCCGAGAAGCTTAAGCTTCAAGACGGTTAACGAGAAGAAGAGCTTCAAGATCAGTTTCAAGCGAAGAAGTGACTATGGCAGCGCGTCATTACCGGCTGTCGAAGGGCAATTGAGGTGGGTTTCCCCAGCAAGGCGCGTGGTCAGAAGTCCAATCTCCATCATTCTCGAGTGATGATGATATCTATATATACAGCAAATTAAAGGAAGCTTCTTAACTATTAATTCTCCATAAGTTTATTAATTATCATATTATCTACATCTTTATGAATATTTCATGGACAAGCATTTATCGTTTTATTTTCTTTTTGTAAAAAAAATTAAATTGTAATTTGTAATTGTTTCTTATAGTATTAAAATATCTCTTGGCCCGCTTGAATAATGATTCATCTAATTCACAACTTATGCTACTTATTTAATTTATTTTAAATTTCTTGATGGCAGTCCCGTATTTTAACATTCTCACTCTTTAGACATTGTTGCCCAAGCTATCTGATCTACTTTGTGGGCATAATCGATCTACATCTTTTTATGCTTTGTCACTTTGAATGATTGAATCACAAAATATATTTGGTCCGCATATCAATGTATTTAGCTCATTTAATTGACTCAATTAGGGACTTAGGCTGCATATACATTTTGATATATTTGTGTCATATGTTATTCACCACAACTACCTAGTTTGTCTAACCCCTCAATCATCCAACTCTCAAACCATTACTGAAGTCGACCCATTTAGAAATCACCGACGAACTCATTTGGCCTAGCTTATTGGGTTTAGTTTCCTACCTAACCTACCAATTTGACTCAACCTTCTTTTTTGCTTCCTTTTGTATATAGCTCTTTGATATTCGAATGGTAGAGTTATTTTATTGAACAATGGTTGATTCATGCATAGTTCATTTCCCAATTAAATATCCCCTCACATAGGAGGCCGCTAATTTACCTCTCTTGATCTTGTTCTGGGTCCGACGACGAAGAATGCTCGGGTGAGCAAAATCACCTTATTACTTCATTGGTTCATCCCTTTGAACTACCCAACCCCTCAACTCATCTACTTAATTGCACTTGACTCAATCATAGATTAAGTCAAAATAGGACTTTCGGGTCAACAAGTTAATTACCCATTGGCCTGAGTTAAAAGGTCAACATCATAACCGTTACGTCACTAGTCATGCCGCTTAAGGTTCCAATTACCAACCACTACTACAATATGTGGCAATTGCAATATTTCATATAGATATATTTTAAAAATATATTATTACAAATACTTTATAATGATATTTATTTTTTAAAAAATATTAATCTTTAAAATAAAATTTATATTAACTATTTATGATGACAATTTTTTTTTAAATATCATTATTATATTTATAAAATCAAATAATTTTTTAAACATATTAAACTTATATAAATTTTGTCTTAGTAGTTTTCTTTCAAAACCTTTTCTTAATTTAAGCTTTGATGTTGTGTTTACTAAAGGCCTTTGCCCGCCGCTTCATAGAAAAGTCCTGTGACCTTATGGCCAGGTTGCCTTGTGTAGATCACAACCTCGGGGTCAGGTTGCCTCGTGTAGCTCACGACCTCGGGGTCAGGTCGCCTAGTCATGAGCAACTCGTGACCTCACAGCCAAATCGCAACGTTGCCCATCGCCTGCATCCTCGCATCGGCGAGGGCATGAATCACCAACGAACTTGTGGCGGACACATTTTGAGATGTGGCAAAGAGGTCAAGATGAAGATGCAACGACGGATGGAAAGTTGGTTCCGTCCAATTTGGGCAGATAAGAAAACTAGTTAAATTTGATCATGTTAGGTTCTATATGCAGCGGAATATTTATAATAAAATAAACTTTGCTCTTAAATCATGGATCTATTCGTGGTACATATGGTTTTAAATAAAATGATATGAGATCTGGTATAAACACATACCTTGTAATCCTTTGGTTATTTGTGATCGATATCACGAAAAGATGAAAGCCCCACGTATGACTCCTCTAGCAGTATCCACGCGCACTAGATCACGAACTGAATGATCCGTTAGGTGCTAGCCACTTGGATCGATAGAATGCTTTTGGAAGCACTACGGATTTGAAGATGTGTCTCCGATAAGAAAAGAAGAAGTTGTCGAAGGCTTCCCGAGAGAGATGGAGAGAACTCGTACAAAAGAGAGCCAAAGGAGAAGTGTCTCTCCCTCTTCTTCCAAGGGTGGATATATATAGCTTCCAAGGAAGATGAAGAGACATGACTCTTCATATTCTTCATTAATTTATCATAATTGTGACTTTTGAAATTCTCCATTAATAATCATTAATTGAGACTCTTCATCTTCTCTATTATTGCCACAATAATTGTGACCCTTCAAATTCTCCAAAGAGAATAAGAGATAAATCTACTCTCTCTTCTTTACATCAAATAGATCCATATTTGATCTTGATTCGTTCTCACTTCCGATATTTCAAAAATAATTAATAATCCAATTAATTCTTATTCAGAAATAATAAATTGATTAATTTTAGTATTCACTAAAATAATTAATTACAAATACTGTTCGTGTCTATGTGCTATGCGTGCGACCCTCTAGGTTCTATACACGAAGGCAGTGTAAATCCAAACACAGACTAAGGTAACCGTCTAGCAACAGTTTTTAGTCATCCAACGTGATAGACTATTAGTTATAAACTAAAACCTCCATGAACCGATTACTTTGTAATTCAATCTCTTCATCTTTACCCTACATCCCAATTAATTCGGTGCGATATGCATCATCACCAAAATAATTGTTTTACTTGATTTCCAAAATATAATAGACTCATCTTGAATAATAATCATTCCTCCTATGGTCATGGATTTCGAGTCACTAATATCTCTATCAAGCGGCCAGGATGTTAACTCTCTAATCCAAGAGAGCGATGAATCATCTATTTACTCAATATTATTCTCTCTACATTTTGTCATACACCCAACTACCGTATTAATCATAATTCGATTAAAGACTGCTTTTAACGGTGTCAAAGTATATAACTCCACGCATAGAATATATGAAGGTCTCAAGTCAAAAGATCAGTTACACTCGTTCATTAAGACGAACGACCAATGATGCTTAATATGTGGTGTTCTCTTAAGCGAATCGTGTCCAGTATACCTCTATACTCAAGGCACCCCCAAGTACAACTTGAATATCCATCCCTCGGTCTATCTTGACCTAGTCATACTCAGCGTTGATCTAGATATCCATGCCCCCTCTAGATATCTATCCGATCAAGGATGATTTTCAGAATAATATAACCATTAATCCGTGGGATTTCATCATTAATCATATACATACAGAAAAGTAAATGATTAGCGACAAATACTTGCATTTATTAAAATAATTATCCATAAATACATAAAAGTGTCTTGGCACATAAGTGCACACACTAACAGATCAATGGATGAATTTAAAATCCTTTTTTTAAGAGTAAGCCGAGGGAAGTGTGTTGATTCATGTATAATCCATCCTTTATATGATTCAAGCTCTAAAGTAAACAGGGCATTAATTTTTTTCATTCCACAACAAACAAAAGGTTTTCCTATGTGAGGTAACTCAATCTGTTTAGGTTTTCTCGCACAACTTTGAGTTTTGCGGACATTGTGAACAACATCCGCTCCCTATCTCCATGTAGTCATCACAACCAATGACATGGCCATTATTATTACGTCCTGTATGAGTTAGGTTTACCGTAACGCTAGCTTTCCTCACTACACGTGAATTGTAATATTGTCAGAGCAAAATATAAATAAAAACTAATTAAACTGAGCTTAAATAACCCATCAATTATATAATCTTTATCTAAAAACACTTCATTTTTAAATAGAACAATTCTATCTGACTCAAAAATAATGCAGAAGTTATGTTTGCTTAGCAGTGATCTGGACACTAGATTCTTTCGGACCTTTAGTACATACAATATATTGTTGAGAGTAAACTCCTTACCTGAGATCATCTTTAGCATTACTTTTCCTTGGCCATGATGTCTGAGGTTGCTGAGTTCCCTATGAATAGCTTGCCCCCATGATGTCTGGTGGCACGAATATCGATTCACTATTGTCACGGTTTTGAACCCACCAGGTTCAATTCGAAGACCATGGTGCATAGGTCGTCCATTTCTAGTCTCTCGTTCATGTTAGTCTCCTTCTTCTTCAGCATTCTGCACCCCGAAGATTTATAATCGATTCAATCACAGTTGAAACACTTCGCAAAGAACTTCTTTATGCTAATAACTCCTCTAGGTCCCAACTTGAAATATTTGAATTTTTCCGTTTCAAGTTTTGACCGTGCACAACCATAATAGCTTTTATAGTAGCCTGAGAGAACAACTTTCTCTTTGAACTCTTGTTGTCTTTGTTAATACGAAGTCTAACAATGAGTTCTTCCACGTTCATCTTCTTTCGCTTATATTTCAGGTAGTTCTTGAAGTCGTTCTTGCCTGGAGGCAACTTCTCAATAATAGCTGTCACTTGGAAGGTTTTACTCAACATCATGCCTTCCGAGTGAATCTCGTGGTGATTAATCGTCGCTTTAGAGTCAACCATCTTATAATCTAGGAATTGACCCATAATGAATTTCTTGGACCCCCCCCCCACATCCTCCGTCTTGTACTTCTTATCCAGAGACTCTCACAACTCCTTAGTCATTCGCTTCATACTATACACAACATATAACGAGTGATCAATAATGCAATTGAGGATGTGTTTCGCCATAAGAATCAGAATGAGTCCATGTCTCCACTGTACTAATGGCATGGACGTAAGCAGCATCCTCAGCATGCTTGGGAGGTTTTCTCGATCAATAATCGAGTCAGATTTAGCGTGGTTAGGTAGAAGAGTATTTTCTGCTGTCACTACTTAAAGTTCAATCTAGTGAATTTCTTTGGCCTTTCGCGATACTTGATTAGAACATTTCCAATCAAGGTGGAGAGTGTCTTCAAGCATTAAGTTTGTTGCATTGACATTTTGAGAAATTAAGTTGATCCTAGCAACTCACCCCATTTCTAGCAAACAAAAACATTTTGGTAAACCTTATAGTTTGTGTGAGATGTCCCTAAAGTTACCCAATTGTATCCCAACAATTCGAATTGATCATGAAGGGTTTTGAATGCATTTTGATGTCTATGAAGTGCGACACATTCCCAACTCCCTTCTTAAGAAACTAAATTCATTCTCGGGGAGTGGTTTAGTGAAAATGTCCGCTAAATTTGATTTGGACTCTACATATGAGAGTACAACATCTCCTCTAGCAATATGATCTCTAATGAAGTGGTGACGCACTTCAATATGTTTAGTCCTAGAATGATGGACTGGATTCTTGGTTAGGTTAATTGTGCTAATGTTGTCACACAACACTTGCACACCCTTGTAACTCAATCCATAGTCCTCTAATGTATGAATCATCCACAACAATTATGATATAGTCTCACCCATGGCGATATATTCTGCCTCGGTCGTGGAGAGAGCAACACAATGTTGCTTTCGACTCGACCAACTAACTAGAGATGATCCTAGGAATTGGCAACCCCCACTTGTGTTTTTCCGATCCAACTTGCATCCAGCATAGTCGGAATCAGTATAGCCAATTAGGTCAAATGATTCGATACGGGGGTACCAAAGATCAACTCCAATTGTGCCTTTAAGATATCTCAAAATTCTCTTAACAGCGATTAAGTCAGATTCCTTGGCACATACTTGATACCTAGCGCACATACCCACAGCAAAAAGTATATCAGGTCGGCTGGCTGTGAGGTATAGCAGACTACCTATCATGCTTCGATATTGAGTCAAATCAACAGGTTTACCACTCTCATCATTGTCTAATCTTGTGTTAGTAGTCATGGGAGTGGTTACCTCTTTTGAATCACTCATATTGAATTTTCGAAGCATCTCTTGAGTGTACTTTGATTGGTGCACATGAATTCCATCACGAGTTTGCTTGATTTCAAGTCCAAGGAAGAAAGTCAATTCTCCCACTAGGCTCATTTCAAACTCACTCTCCATGTGTACAATGAACTCATTTAAATAGTCCTTGTTGTTTGAGCCACAAATTATGTCATCGACATAAACTTGGGCTACAAATATATTGTCACCATCTCTACGTAGAAATAGTGTAGGGTCTATTTGGCCTCTAACAAAGCCTTTTTCAATTAGAAATGTCGACAACCGCTCATACCAAGCTCGGGGTGCTTGTTTAAGGCCATAAAGTGCCTTTTTGAGCTTGAATATGTGGTTTGGAAATTCGGTACTCTCAAACCCCGGAGGTTGTTCGACATAGACCTCTTCTCTTATTAAACCATTTAGAAAGGCCGATTTGACATCCATTTGATATAGCTTGAAACCACGATGTGTTGCAAATGCAAGCATCAATCGGATGGACTCTAATCGTGCCACGGGAGCGTAGGTCTCATCATAATCAAGGCCTTCAACTTGACTATAGCCCTTGGCTACTAAGCGTGCCTTGTTTCTTATGATTTCTCCCTTATGGTTCAATTTATTTTTGAAGACTCATTTGGTTCCAATGATTGTGATCTTCTTAGGTATAGGGACTAAGTCCCACACTTGACTTCTTTCGAATTGACCTAGTTCATCTTGCATAGCAATGATCTAATCAGGATCAATTAATGCTTCATCGATTTTTCTAGGTACAATTTCGGAAATTAAAGCAACTTCATTAGCCTCATCCCTAAAAATGATCTAGTTCTAACCCCATGGTGGATATCTCCAACAATTTGGTCTTGGGGATGACTAGGGCTAATCTAGTTTCCCTAGGTGTTGGTGGTGCTTCTTGAATGGTGTCGCTAGACACAAGCTCAGCCTCAGGATCCGGTTGATCTATGGGTTGTCTAGGCTCACCGTCATCGGATTCATCACCACTAACAACACTTGGAGTTTCATCCAAACTTAGTTTCCTAAGTTCGAGTTGAACTCCATTGACATCTTCTGGTTGATCATTTGATTTTGGAATTTTTCAAAAACAACATTAGAAGATTCTTCAACCAATCTAGATTTCTTATTGTAGACTCGGTAGGCTTTGCTAACGAGGGAGTACCCGACTAGTATCCCTTCATCAGCCTTTACCGTGAACTTTCCAAGGTGATCCTTGACGTTTAGAATAAACACCTTACAACCAAACACCCTAAGATGTTTAACCGTAGGTGGTTTCCCAAACCAAAGTTCATGAGGAGTCTTACCTAAGAATCTATGTATGAGGACTCGATTCTGCACATAGCAAGCTGTGTTCATAGCTTCAGCCCATAGGTAACTCGGTAATGAGTACTCATTAAGCATGCTTCGTACATCCTCTTGTAGAACACGATTTTTCCTCTCTACAACACTATTTTGTTGTGGTGTTCTAGGAATGGAGAACTCATGTCTATACCCTCTATCTTGACAAAATTCTAAAAATCGTTGGTTTTGAAATTCACCTCCATGATCACTTCTTATTATCTTAATAGTTGATGATTTCTCATTTTCAACTCTTCTACAAAAAGAAATGAAAACATCTAAGGTTTGGTCCTTATGTTTAAGAAAATAAGTCCATGTATATCTAGTAAAATCATCAATGATAACAAAACAATATCTACTACCATTCAATGATATAATAGTGTTACAATCAAACAAGTCCATATGAAGTAAGTCCAATGCGGTAGAAGTACTTACAGTGCTTTTACCTTTATGTGCAGATTTTGTTTGCTTACCCATTTGACATGCATCACAAAGTTTGTCTTTTTCATACTTGATGCTTGGTAAGCCATGAACTAATCCCTTGTTGGCCAACTTCCGGATATTCTTCATGTTCACGTGTGCTAGTCTCCGGTGCCAAAGGGTGGACTCCTCCTCTTTTGACATGAAACACTTAGCAAAAGCATTAGTAGCACTTTTAAATGAAACTTGATAACTGTTATCTACTCTTGTTCCTACTAGTACCGTGTCAACGTTGTCTTGTTGTCTAACTAGACATTGACTTGATTTTAAATCAATTGTGTAACCCGCATCACACAATTGACTAACACTTAGGAGATTCAATGTCATCCCCTTGACTAGAAGGACATTCTTAATCCTAAAACATTCGGATATTTGAATGTCTTCTATTCCTATGACCTTAAGACTACCATTGTTACCAAATGAAACATTACCTCTACTTTTTCTTTGAAGTGTGGTAAACAATGATTTACCCCCGGTCATGTGTTTGGAGCACCCACTATTAACAAACCAAGTTGATAGATGCTCCCCCTCAATCATAACCTACACAATTTGAAAAATAAAAGTTTTAGGTACCCAAACCTTGGGACCTAAAGCACCTACTAAACAAGACTTAGACACCCATGCCTTGACAAATTTCCTTTGAGTCCTAGGTGTCTTAGATTGTCTAATATCAGTCCTAGACATCAAAGACACAAATGATAGTTCTTTGGGTCAGTAACCAATACCGGCCCTATTGTAGACTGCCCTTTAGGCATTCAAGATCATGTCTAAGGTCTTTAAGCTTGTTGAGAACTTCTCAAGAATACTCTTGAGTCTCTCAACTTCACTCTTCAATGATTTGTTTTCATTCTCTAACAATTCAACATGCAAATCATCAACATCCTCATCCCTAGAGGATTTCAATTGTTCAACTTCAATTCTCAAAGATTTAATCTCATCCTCTAACATTTCAACATACAAATCGTCTACATCCTCATCCCTAGAGGATTTCAATTGTTCAACTTCTAATTACAGTGATTTAACCTTATTTTTTGACTTCTTCAACAAATTGGTTAAACATGCAATTGCTCTATAGCATTTCTCAAGTTCGGGAGTGATTACCTCTTCATCATCCGAAGATGATGAAGCCGCGTTTGAGGAGTCGGAGGATTCATCACTGCTTTCTTCACCTTCAAGTGCCATGTGTAAAATATGGCAAATTTAAAACCGATAGAATAAATTTTTTCGAAAATTTATTTGGAATATCAGTATTAGCGGACTAGGATGAAGGGTTGGATACTTCTCAAATTATGAAAGGGTAAATAAATTAACTCTAGAAATTTATTAAGGTGTATTACCATATATTGTAGGGTTAAATAGTTGATCCCTTTACCCTAAAGACAGACTTGGAATTTCGGAAAATGGAGGGGTGTTTGTGTAAAAACCTCCTCACTTAAAAGCTCCGCTCACCCTAGCGCAGCGCAGCCAAACCAACTAGCCGCCGATCCTTCCTTCTCCCCTTCCTTCCCTTCGCGTGACCTAGCCGCCCCAGCCAGGCGGCGACTTCTCCTTCTTCTATTCGTTTCCGTGCCCTAGCCACGGCCAAGCGCCCGGTTGGTTCTTCATTTTCTCCTCTCCAGCGAGCTCTCATCTCCGACGATCCTTGCATCCTCTCGATCCTGTCGGTTCCGCTCCACATCGCAGTGTATACCTGTTATCCTTCTCCCTCTGGTTCGCACGAGGCCCGGGTCTCCTCCTCTTCATTTGGCGATGAGGATCCAAACACCAAGCGACCGGAACTATGGGCTGATCTTCTCCTAGGATTCTCAAGCAAAGCAGCGGAGGGGTGCTTGAGGTCCGGCGATTTGCTTGTTAGCCCCATCCTCAATTGTGGTCATTCTGTTGGTGGCCAAGGTGAGGTATAGGTTCTCGCCTGTGATGTGGTGAATCCCTGCTCTGTTGTGTGTAATCTTCACATGTTGTTTGTGCAACGCCAGTTTTTGCTTTGGCAGGGGATGATCTGTTCGGGAGTAGATCTAGGCTTGAGGAGAAATTGTTGGCCGAACTTCCCACAGTTGCGTTGCTAACCTGAGCAGAGACTTGCTTGTTGGTGAAGGTAAGATTTGGTTTTGGGAATTTGAATTAATCCAGGATGCTATTAGTTGATTCGAATCTGGAATTGGAAAAAAATCTGTTAAGTTTCCATCTATTCTGTTTTCTTTTGGAATGAAATTGGTACTCAGCTCAGGTATTGGGTGTAGGTTTATGTTAGTTATGTGAATTTGCTATTTAGAGCTCTTATCACAGGTTGGGTGGGGATTCTTGTTATTCTTGACAGTGTAGTGGTGATTGGTTCCTGTTTTCTTCTGCCGTGAGCTCCAATTGGAGAAGAAATAGACTTTGTAGCTTAAAGTGTGAATGGGGCTTTATGTTCCAAGAGTTGTATCGTGAGCAAAGGAAAATTATGGATGAGATGTTATTGTTCAATTATGGTTGGTATTAGTTGTAGTGTTCATACCGGAATGTTTCCTTGTTGGTATGTATTTTTGATTTGTATGTCTCCATTGGGATTTTATTTTTGTGATGGGTTTGTTTAGATCAGAAGATGAAGTGTGGCATTAGATGTGGTTTAGTTGATTTCTATTAATCCTCAAATTCTACCCTGAGTTAGTTTCTCTAAAGTTCTTGATGTTGTTGTTGAGAAGTTTGAGTTTCGGTTGATTTGGGATGGAGGCTAGGTAGAAGGTTTAGTGATTGTTATCCTGTGCTTAAACTATGTTATTTTGAAGGGTTATTGATTGATCGATTATGCAATAAGATCATGGGTTTTAGAGATTGAGTTTTATGATGTTGCTTCTACGACCATGAGCCTTGTTGGAATATGTTATGACTTTGGAAGAGGTCTGACTTAAGTTTATTAGTTTTACCGTGAGTTGACATTGGTTTTCCAATTTGAAAGGTGATGTTCTAGAATTAAAACCATTGAGATCATAGTCACCATAATATGTTGGGTGAGCTGTTGGTTAGGTTATGGATTAGAATTAATTTGAGATTTAAATCTAATAACCTAAACTTGATAATTTGGGGTTCGAAAACCTAATCTGAATTTGATCTTGGTAGATTGGAGCAATTAAGGGCTAATCATTTAATTATGATTAATTAAATGAAACGGGATAATTAAGACGATCCTAATAATTGAGATAACTCGTTTAGCTATAATTTATATATTATTGTAGCTAAACATTATGCCTTTGCTACAGGGCACTGACTTGCTTTCGGACTTTTGGATGGGAGGTTCTTATTTGATACGGACTACTTCTACGCTTTGGAGGCGGGTACCCTTTGACTTATCTCTTTTGATATTGTCATGTGATTATGCATAGTCTGTTATAGATAGCAGTAAGATTATACGCTATCCCTGGTTATTAGGCCTATTTTGGATATTGGTTGTTTATCCCTGGTTATTATGCCTATTCTGGACATTTGTTGTTTATCCGTGCTTATTATGTCTGTTCTGGATACTTGTTGTTTATCCCTGAGTTATTCTGCTGTTAGTTTCATACAGTCCCAGGTATTGTCATATCTATTGGTATGCTAGAGCTCGTGGTAGCGTCTCCTGCATTTGACCTTGAGGGATGGGTAGTTTTCTGGTCAGTATACCTTGTAGGTTACCTGTATTTCCTGTTATAGGATTTCAGACTGAGATTTAGTATACTGAGGACTTGGGAGGGAGGTATGTGTATCTATCATACACCATCCTTGCATTGCATGCCGGCGATCAGCGACTCCCTTGTGGTTGAGCCTAATCGTTTTCCGGTACATGACGGGCACACACGGCCACTCATGGGTTAGTGGATACCGTAGATGTGTGCATTTGCCCTGTATTGCTCCGTTCGGCCACTATTGGAGGGTGAGCGCGGGCGTGGTAGCAAGCAGGGATCCCTTCTCGTACTGAGCCACGAGGAGATGAGAGCTTGACTCCCCCATTGCTTGGGGTTAGGAGCGTGGTCTCCGCCAGCATCCTGTCCACCCGGTCACTCAGGAGCAGTGATGGCAGGGTGTACAGTTGTCAGAGCCCTACCTTTTCAGACGTCCCTATGACAGGTGTACGATGATTCTGTCTGGTGTCAGGGGTGACACATGTCATTGCACCATGTGCATACTTTGCATCGTGCATTGTTTGCTGCACTTATTTGCTGCACTTGTTTGACATCGCATATACTGGAGACTTGTTATCTGTGCTTATCTGTCTACTAGTATTCCACCGGTATTTCTTACCCTCTGTACAGGTTAGATGGATTCAGGTATGTATCTATCCCAGTTTGTTCAGTGCTAGTCTTTCCCCTTCTGTTGATATGAGTCTGTACTAGCTGAACTCTTATTGTTGGTATAACCTTCTATGCATATCTGTTTGGGTATCCGCTGAGCTATGGACTCACCCCGTTGCCATATATATTTATTTCAGGTTGATGTCTGCGAGGAGATCCCGAGCCGCCAGTCCCCAGCTCCCGAGGAGCCCTTTTTGGTTTTCCTTGTTTTGTTATGGACCCTGTAGCATTCCTATGCTTCCGCTGTATGTTTTGAACATGTATGCACGTTCTGTTTGAAGGTATTGTACTTTTGAGTCCTATGTTGGACTTCGTTCGGTTTTGGCTTTGTTCCTGCCCCCTGGCAGCTCAGGTGAGTCCGGATTTGGTTTTTCGATAGATATAATCATATAATTGTTGTTTCTGCATATATCTGAGGCCTGAGGCCCTTTAAACTGCGTGGTTGTGTTATATTATCTGTGTGTATGTGTAAATTGTCCGCCGGACAGGGGAGGTGCTGTCCGATTTTCTATTGGATCAGCGGCTCCTGGGTCTCGGGGCGTGACACCATGAGTGCTACATGGCGAGTACTCTTCTCCTCCTTCTCTTCATCGGATGAGCTAGAGGAGGATTCATCCCAAGTGGCCTTCAAGGCCTTCTTCTTTTTCTTGGATTTTTCCTCCTTCTTCTTGAGCTTTGGGCAGTCCTTCTTGAAGTGCCCTTTCTTACTACATTCATAGCAAGTAATATTATTCTTATCAAGCTTAACTTCACTTGAGTTACCTTTACCCTTAAAGCGTCGACCGTTCCTCATCATCCTTCTAACAAAATTGGTCATCTCGGAGGAAGAAGAACCGCTGCCATCCTCCTCGGATTCGGACTCGAATTCGGATGAAGATGAGGATGAGGAGACTTCCTTCTCCTTCTTCTTCTTGTTCTTTTCTCCTGCAACTAAGGCAATCCCCTTCTCCTTGGGGCCTTTGTTAGCCATTTCATGCAATTCCATTTCACAAAACAAATCATCTAATTTGACAATTGATAAGTCCTTGGAGACTTTGTAGGCATCCACCATGGATGACCACAAAGCATTCCTTAGAAAGGCTTTCAACACATACCTCACAAGGTCGCGGTTCTCGACCTTTTCATCTATGGAATGAAGACCGTTGAGGACTTCCTTGAACCGACTATGTAGCTCACTTACGGTTTCATTCTCCTTCATGGAGAGGTTTTGAAGTTGATTGAGGAATAAGTCCCTCTTATCTATTCTTAAGTCCCGAGTATCCTCATGGAGTTCAATAAGCTTATTCCATAAATCTTTTGCACTCGAAAAGGGACCAACCTTGATTAGTTAGTCTTTGTTCATGCCACATTGTAGGGTCACCACCGCCTTCGCGCCAGCTTCACTCTTCCGGGTTTGTTCAGCTGACTAACGCCATGATTCTAATTATTTGCCTTCATCATCCTTTGGAGGGGTAAAACCCTCCTTCACAGCGAACCAAGTGTTGATATCCATCTTTAGGTAGTACTCCATATTCGATCTCCAATATTGAAAATCTGCTCCATCGAAGAAAGGTGGACGGGTGGTGCTAAAACCTTCTCTCAAAGCCATTGTCGTTGACTCTCGGTTGTTAATCCGCTTATACAGAGCCCTTAGCTCTGATACCACTTGTTGGAACTTGGATGGCTAGAGAGGGGGGTGAATATAGCCAGACACTTAAACTATAGCACTTATCGAATTTCTGCACCTCAAATGTTAGTAGCACAGCGGAAGTTAAAGGAAAAACAGAGTATGCAAAAATGAACCCTAAGCTAAGCACAAATGCAAGAACGCTAACAAGAAGATTTACAAGGTTCGGGGATAACTTGCCCCTACTCCTTGGCGTGCCCTTAAGGTGGGCGATCCCTTGATCGTCGGCAGATCAAGCTCCGGAAGATCCGGGTAAAATGCAACCTCTTTCTCGGTGGAGTAACCTCTCCACAGCGTTTCGAAATGGATCAAGTATAAAGTACAGGAAACACAAGAAGGATCTTACTTAGCACTTGAAACCACAAGAACACAAGCATAACTTCTCCCGAGCTCCACCCAGCGCAGATCTCACGCAAGAACTTCCTTCTTCGTGTCTTCTCGCTGATGGACTCGCCAAGCCTCTTGTTTCTTCCTCCAAGTGCTCAAGTAACAGATGGTTGCTTCAAAGATCACAGTTGCTTGCTCAAGATGATGGAACAACAGATCGCACAAGCACAATGTGGAGAACTTCGTTGCGTTGTCGTTGTAGAGACTTCTTCGCCACCAAGCGCTTAAGTCCCTCCACTGATCGCAGGTCACAGCCATCTCACTACAGCTTCCAGCTGCTCACCTGCAACACCCAGCCTACCACTGAGCTCACCTGGACTCCCTGAGCTTCCCTCAGACTAGCTCCAGTCAGCAGCTCCAGTCAGCAGCCAGCGCCCGTTGCAACCTGAGATGGCAAATGGACAAACCTGCTCCAAGGAAAGGCCTCCATTGACTCTCCTTGAGTGTTTGAATCCATCCCTGTCACCTGCACACTTAATCAGAACATTAGCACAGTAAATCAGCAGTGAATCAAGTATCAGAGATTAAGCGCAGAGAAATCAGATGTGTTCAGACGCGTTCAGAGCGTCTGACAGTGCATTTTGAATTAAAGTGATCGGTCACCGGACCGATCCAGGGCTCGTGGATCGGTCACCAGACCGATCCACCGCTTTGCTGGGGCTCCCAGCTTTCGCGGCCACACGAGCATGATCGGTCACCAGACCGATCAGGCTGTGACCTGATCGGTCACGAGACCGATCAGGCTGTGACCTGATCAGGCTGTGACCTGATCGGTCACCAGACCGATCAGGAAGCTCCCTGACCGATCAGGCTCCAACTTGATCGGTTATAAGACGGAGTCCGCGACACTAGATCGTTCTCTAGAACGGTCTGTACAGTGATCCAGATCGGTCACCAGACCAATCAGGAGCTAGGCAGTAAGGTTCCCAAAACCTACTGGATGCTCCCTGATCGGTCACCGGACCGATCGAGACCGATCAGGAGCAGTACAGCAGGGGAACTCAACTCACTGTGGGCTCTCTGATCGGTCACCAGACCGATCAGGAGCCGAGCAGTAGGTTCCTGCCTCACTGTGTGCTCCCTGATCGGTCACCAGACCGATCAGTCATCGTTGGATCGGTCACCAGACCGATCCACGAAGAAGCACCGTGCCAACTTCCCTGATCGGTCACCAGACCGATCCAGGGGCTCTAACCTACCCCTTCAAGTTAGGGTTTCACCCAACCTAGCCCTCCAAGCTAGGACCTGACCCTCCAAGCCAGGATTTCATCCAACCTAGCCCTCCAAGCTAGGACCTGACCCTCCAAGCGGGGATTTCATCAACCTAGCCCTCCAAGCTAGGACCTGATCCTCCAAGCCGGGATTTCATCAACCTAGCCCTCCAAGCTAGGACCTGGCCCTCCAAGCCGGGATTTCATCAACCTAACCCTCCAGGCTAGGACCTGACCCTCCAAGCCAGGACTTTTTCACACCTAACCTCCAGGTTAGGACTTTTCAACACCTAGCCCTCCAGGCTAGGATTTTCACACCTAACCCTCCAGGTTAGGACTTTTCCACACCTAGCCCTCCAGGCTAGGATTTTTCACACCTAACTCTCCAGGTTAGGACTTTTTCACACCTAGCCCTCCAGGCTAGGACTTTTCACACCTAACCCTCCAGGTTAGGACTTTTCCACACCTAGCCCTCCAGGCTAGGACTTTTCCACACTCCGTGCCTAATCCCCGATCAGGACTTAATCATAATCATCATCATCAACCTAAATTAAAATTGGTGTCAACACCAAAACAACAATCAGGGTCGGACTGCATCAACAGGTCCAACATTTGACACACACAAGTCAGTACAATTCGGCTCCTAAATTTTCAACCCTCCCCCTCCCCCCACCCCTTCCCCCAAATGAGTCATAAATGAGAGAAAATCTCTCCTTATATTTTGTCCATAATATCAATACTTATACATCAATACAAATTAATCAATATATCTTAAAACTCTCAATATAAAACTAAAATCTCATTCATAATGAAATCTCTTTTTCTCTCTCTTTTTTTCATTCACGTATATCCAACCATTTATCTGAAGAAATTATCATAATAGTTATTTAGTCTAATCAATGAAACTTGAGGAAATGACAAAAGTGAGATGGGATATTATGTACATCTGAACCATTAACTTTTTTCAAAATTTAAATTATGATTCAGACCGTTCCATTACGAGTAAAATTCATTTTCATCCCTAAGATTTCAAGTCACTTGTAAAATAGTTTCTATAATTTTAATTTATTTCATTATAGTCTCTCATATCATTTTCGGATAATATTTTCTAATAAAAAAATATGAAATCTCCAACTCGCTCTTTCACTATATTTTATTCAAATATATTAAAAATAAAATCATCCCTAACATATGAATATTAAAGTAAAATAGTCCCTAAGTTATAAAAAAATATAAAATAGTCTATATTTTATAAAATTATAATAAATTTTAAAAAATATTTTTTTGACATTTACCTACAAATATATACAAATATACAAAAGAATATAATTTTCCAATGATACATTAAAGGTAAATCTTAACATATATAAACTAAAACTCTCTTAGTTGATTATTAATATAGTTGAAAAATTACTTTCCTATATACTTAATTAGATGAGATCCTACAAAAAATACTAAATGTCACGATCTAAATGTTTTATTTGCATAGAATAAGTCTTCGATGCATACAAAACCCAAATATATGGAAGGCGGCGCCGTATTGCAGAGGGTGAGACAGGCTGGTGTAGTTATGAGGGGTGATGGCATGCAACGGGACCGTGACGGGCAATAGCAGGTGATGTGGTCGCAGAAAATGACAAACTGCAGAGGACAATACCATGTGATACAGCTGTAGGTTACGAAGGGCAATGACCTAAAACACCAGTCACACGTACACCCTATTTGGAAGCTTTTTAAGCAAAGAAATTGAATTCAATTCTCATGTTTGTAATGAGTTAGTAAATAACAGAATTGAATTAAATTTCTTGATTTGAAATATATCATAATTGAATTCAATTATTATATTTTTACTATTTTATCCTTCATCCAAAATGATGCTAAGTGAGAAATAAGAATTATTTAGTAATTTTCATTTGTTAGAGCAATTTCCTTTACAAATCAGACCTCTTTAGGTTTGATTTGTTTTGAAGAATTTGAAGAAAATTGAATTCCAATTCCTTATCAATTCTTGGCTACAAATGTGTTCCAAATGGTGGAATTGAATTCTAATTTCTGAAGGAATTCAATTCTATCACTTTTCAAATAGGGTGGGAGACTGGGAGTTATGACATATGCTAATCATGATGAAAACAAATTTAATGTCCTTTTATTTTTTTATTTTTCTATAATAAAATATAAAATTTATTCAGCTTTATACGATGATAGGTCTTGAAAATCATCATGGTGTTTTCATAGGGTAAAATTCAGAGATTTTTTTTATTTTTTTATTTATTTAATTAGATAATTGCATTAATGCTTCTCAATTTGAAAGGAAATATTATCGAAAAATGATGCGAGAGATGAAATTAAAGTAAATTAAAATTATAGGAACTATTTTATAATTGAGTTCAAATGTCGGGACTAAAATGAATTTTATACTCCATTAACGAGGACTAATATATATTAAGTTAGAGGGGTATTTTGAAAAACAGATGTGCCTTTTACTAAAAATTAAAATGTAGTAAGCCGACCTTGGAGAATTTTGAAGATCCGAGTGTTTCCTTTAATTAATTTGGTAGAATGTTGAACATTTATTGATCCCCTTGTACAACAATTCAATTTCAAGCTTCTACAATTTTTTTTATTTCTTATGATTAACGAAGTAAGCAAACACACCAACAAACGGCGCATTGACATAAGTGGTGGGCTCGGATAGCCCCGCCTGACGTCGGTCATCGGCGTATATATCTGATCCATTGTTAGGCCCTCCTACAATGGCTCCAGTCAGCTCATTCAGATTAGGATTGGAGGTGTCTAAGTATGGCCAGCCGTCGTTGCACGCGATGAATGAGGGATGCACGCCGATGGACGGGAGGGAGGCCGCCCTGTGATGAATGCGCTGAGGGAAATTGGGGCCGTAACCGACCATGTAAGACATTCCCGTTGGATTAGTGCCTAAGATGTAGTCCATCTACATATATCAACAATTAAACAACATTACTCAAGTTTCAGAGAAAGTGACGACCGATAACGCCGGTCCCTGGTGACAAAAAAGATGATTCGTTCGTCCCTCAGTGTTGACGCTTGCAAATTGGGTTTTGATGGTAAATTAATTAAAATTACCTGATTTTTTGCAAATTCTACAAGCTTCCAGTGGGGGAATCGGGTGTTGCCGCAAGTGATATATCCCCTAGTCACTCTGACATGTTTAGAATAGATAAGAGAAAGCAAAGAAAGTGCACCGACGACTTGATTGTTGCACCCTTCAGACTTAAAGAGCAGACCCCCTGCACATAAATAACTAAATAAATATAATTCTATATTCCCCAATTTGAGAAATATTAATTTTCACTCTGCCATTTAATTAATTTTTTCATCGATCGAGAAAATGATAATTAATAACACGTACGAGAAGTTAATTGACGAATTAATTACCCGGTGTGTATTTGACGGTCCTGGTGGGGGATTCTGGTAGCACCGCGCATGCAAAGGTTTGAGCTTCCGTTTTGTATTCACCAATCTGTAATTTTGTTAAATAAATTGCCAAAAGTAATAAATAAATAAATAAATAAAGCCGGTTTATAATTTTAAAAATTATTTTCATTAATTAATAGATATGCGAAAATTAATACCTGGCTCAGGAGGACGTAAATTCCTGCGTGTTTATTGTCCCATGAAAACTCAGTGTCAATATAATAATAACCAGTTTCTTCTTCCATGAGTTTGATTTTTCGAATGGCTCTATCGACGTGTTTTTGGTAGTCTCGGCTGTTGGTGGCTTTATTCAACCATGCTGCTGCCCAAGCTAACTCATCCTGCAACATTAATTAATATATAAATATTTTACTAACAATAAAAACAATTACTTATTAACCCCTTAATCTCTTAATTTTATATATTAATTATAATTACTTGGTAGCCACTGAAATCACAGTAAAACGGGCAGACTGCGTGGCCGATGCTATCGTTGTACGAGCCCTGGTAGGTGTGTGCGAAATAAAAAGCCTGCAAAAAAATTAAAATAAAAACAAATTAATTAAAAATATTTAAATAAGAAGACAGTTAGTTAGTTAGTTAACATTTGTATGTTTTTATATGTGTTGAACGTTAACTCAGTGGAGTCAACAACTTCTAAACCCTACCTCCTTCGCTTTAGACAACAAGCGCCAGGAGTAGTCAGGGTCGTCGGTCTTGAAGGCGATTGAGGCAGCAGCCAGCGCGGCGGCAATCTCGCCGGCGACCTCGGAGCCCGGGTGAGTGGTGTTGACGGCGAACACGGGGCGCGGGGTGTCCATATCCTCGGGGCGTTCCCAGCAGATGTGGTCGCTGTTGGGGTCGCCCACCATGGCGTAGACCGTGTCGGGCAAGTGAGCCGTGGCCTTCAGCAAGAAATCGGTGTTCCATCTCAGAGCTTCCGCAGCACGACTCCACTCGCCTGCCACGGCCATCCCGTCGCCGAACTCGATGATGCCCCACGCCAACATCGTCGCCGTGAACGCCATCGGAAAGCTGTACTTCACGTTGTCCCCGGCGTCGTAGTATCCTCCCGTCAGATCAACCTAAACAAACAAATAGCTCGATCATATCATACAAGTTGTTCCTCGTAGACACAAGAATAGCTAGGCAGGCATGTCTTACACCGCCCTCTTGGCCATCGCGAAGAGCCGAGTCCTTTCTCCAAGTCATGCGCTGCCAAGAAGGAAGCTTGCCAGATCGCTGCCCTTCGAAGAACAACAGGCTCTTGCTCAGCGCGAGCTTGTAATCGTGCTTTTGATCCCATCCAACCGATGTCGTTGACATCAACAACAACACACCACCAACAACAACGCAAATCCTCTCCAACCACATTTTCTTTTCCTTTCAAGTCAATTCTTTGTCGTCTTAATTAATCGGTATTTTATAGACAGTGCAGACGATCTTAATCGGATAGTGGTTCATTTTGAATACCGCTGTTCAACATTCTCACTTGCCGAATAAGGTAAATTTCCTTAAGAAGTTTATATATATATATATATATATATATATATATATATATATATAATGTATTTCCAATCAATGTAAACCTGATTAATTTGAATAATGAAACTATGATAGGATCCAATCAACAAAATATTGAATTGAATAGTAATGGTTTATTACATTTAATTTGGAAAGAAACCATCCTTACAATTATACATGTCTAATTTTGTCTATAATGTTAACATTTGAAAAAAAATATAGAGGAAAGTAAGGGAATTGGTAGGTATTGCAACTGATATTATTCCAATGGATTTAATAGGCGCTTTTATTTCACATTCATATTTTAAAATTTATTTTACCATGTTCCCACTGGTTTTTGGTATTTGTCACTAATTTTTGGTAACTCAAATTAACATCTCCCTTTCACTAAAAATAAGAATTGTTTTGCAATATTCCTCTTTGGTTAGTATATATGTGAAAAGTGTACTCATAATATTTGCCTAAATTATTTTGGTGTCATTTAATTGGTGATAAAATGTGAAGTCATTTTAGCGGCCCCTTCAAGTGGCTCGTGACCCATATACTTTGGAAGAGAGTAAATTATGGAGATTTATTCAGCCTTAATCGAGAGCGGCCTTCATAGACGGGGGATATGAGATAATCCAAAATAATATTTGTATCTATCGAAAATCAAGCTATTACCAACTCGACTATACCAGTGGAGGAATTTTGGTGTCATTTAATGCTATTATATATGTGGTGCTGATTGAATTTATATGCTTGCCTAAATTATTATTATTATTTTTTAAAGGATATCATCCTTATAATATGATTGATATATTAGGTTGGCTTGACTATCGAAGTGATTGGTTTCTCATGTAGTCATTTTAAATTGAGCTAATTTGTGTTTTAGTGAAATATAAATTAGAAATTTATTGTAGCTTAGTAGGAAGACTCCTTTCCATATTTTCATGATTCATAATTCCTTTATTAACTTTATATTTGTGTTGCTATAGTATGCGAAGGCTAATCATTCACATAATGTTATCATTTGATTATGATATCGTCGATGTTAAAGCTAATAGAAATGTGTATTTGCGTTGATGAAGCATTTTGCTGTATATCAATTTTGACCAACTTTGTTTTGATGATGTAATAATCCGTAACCAAACTTAAAAATTTTTATTTTTAAATATTTTACGGGTCCACGTGTTGGTCTACCTAACCTGCAACCCGTTTTGAGTTGGGTTGGGATTTTCCCAATCCGTTAAGATGACGAATAGATTTGCCTCATCCCGCCCTGTCATGGACTGGCCAACCCTACCACAGATCGACTGCCTTATCAAAAGTTAGTCCATTTAATAGCTCTATCTGTCGATTACCAACTCAACTACATTCGTAGGGGAATTTTGGTGTCATTTAATGCTGTTATACATGTGGTGTTAATTGAATTTATTTTGCTTGCCTAAATAATAATAATAATAATTATTATTATTATTAAGGATATCATCCTTATACCCTGATTGATAATTTATATTGGCTTGACTATCCAAGTGATGGGATTCTCTGGTAACCATTTCAAATTTATCTAATTTGTGTTTTAGTGAAATATAAATTAGAAAAATGCGGAATACATATATAAAAAACATTTTTAAAAATAAAATAAAGACATAGGATATTGAAAAAACATATAAATAATTTTGATATATTTTTAGTTTAATAAGATGGTTGAATTCTTCGTTTAGAAATAAAAATAAATAAAAATAGAGTATTTTTTTATAGGGATAACAATTTTCCTTGCCTGAAATGGGAGCAAATTCGGAGAGTATTTTCAAATATGTATTCGGTTTTAAGAAATTTTCAAATCCTGCATTTGAACGAGGACGGGTATGGAAATGCTATCCCCATCCTTGAACCTACTTATCTACCTGATACGATCCATTAAACGGGACGGAGATGGAGATGGGATGAGAATGGGGACGGGGATTCCTCAATTATTTCAGTAAATGTTAGATGAGAATTGGGATGACTATCCTTTTGAATTTGTTCTTGAAGATGGAAGCGAGATAAGAATTTAATCCCTTGGGATAGGAGATGAGGATTCCCTACATATGACCGAGAATGAGGGTGGAATAAAGTGAAGATATAATTTGGGTATGAGATAGAGATGACCCTCCTCATCCCGCCCATTGTCATCCCCAATTTTGAATAATTAATAATTTAACTTTATTTCTTTTATTTTAAGTAAATAATTTAATGGATTAATCTCACTCACCTTCCTCAATTAAAAAAATAAATGAGGAAAAGATATTTTGAATACTAAACTTAATATTAAATTGACGATTTTGATATCAAATTTTTTAAAAGACTTTTTTATCCTAAAGTTAATACTTTATTTTTATTTTAGTCTAGAGTTCACCTTCCCAATTGAGTTATAGTTTTCAAGCTAAAAAATTAAAAATCAAAAGCACCTAGGGTTCACATTCTCAATTGGATTATAATGTTCAAGCTAAAGAAAATTAAAAATAAAAAACTCTTAGAGTTCACCTTCCCAATTGGATTATAGTGTTAAATCATATATTTTTTTTAAAAAAGACTTGAGTTGTCTCCGATTGCATGATATTAAAATTATTATTTTTAAAATTTGGGACTAAAAAAAAGTAAACATCCAACTTTGAATTATAAAAGTCTTTTCAAAAGTTTGATATAGAATCATCAATTTAATATTAAGTTTTAGATATGAAGAGTAGTGCCTAAGAATAAATACAGCGGAGAAAGGATTCTTCAAGTCAATATTTTTGCATGATCATTTTTTTCATGAGTTTTCTATGAATCCTACTCGATCGTTGTATAAGCTATTTCACAATGGTGTGTTTGTAACACATAGTTAATGAGGGTTAAGCGATTAGTAAAAACTATAATGAAGTTAAATTGTAATTAGAGTTAATGAAAAATTACTTTGACAATGGAAAAGAGATCATTAAAGATTTTATGCAATGAAAATGCTCTTCCAACCTTGTAAAATGCATTACACGATGATGACCTACAACTCGGCAAGTTAAATCAAACGCAAAGTGATATGGTGTGGCAATTGTAATTTTCAGAATATATCAAAGATAAAATAAAAAACACTTAGGGAGTAAAGTGAAAATTTCTCATTTAAATAATCGACACTGCGCAAACGTATCGTGCATTTCTATCTGCCGTCCGATCTTCCCGTTGAAAAGTTTCAGTCGTTGGATGAGATTGTGGTCCCACTTCGTTAAGGAACATATCTCGAGACGGTGACACGTGTTTGGAGATGATGCCACGTGTTAGGAGATTGATCGAACGGATAAACCGCGCACATCATTTAAATCGAAATAATTTGGGCTTGGGCCGTTCAAGGCGAGGCCTATTTATAGCTATGGAGTTCTTGTTGTTCCCGGTGGGCCCTACATGAGCTTCGTCCCCGTTGCCATAAACCATCTGCCATTTGGAGAGATCTCCTGCTCTTCTTTGGTCAAGGATGGCGGAGGGGGAGGCGGAGGTGAAGGTGGAGGTGGATGTGGATGTGGAAGGCGAGGAGAGAGCATGCCCGAGCGGCCATGGTGGCGGAGGAGGGTCGTCGCGGGCCATCTGCTGCCGGGAGCTTCGCCTGCACGAGTTCCCTGAAAGGTACGTGATCCAGTCGGCCGACCCGGATACCCCAGATCACGCCTTCTCTATTGGACGCTTGGATGGGCAGGTCGAGCCCCTTGTCGGTTAGTCTGATCTCACTTCTCCTGTCCTTTCTTCCTCCTTTATTATGCATTTTTTCTTCCTGCTGGAATACTAGCTTTGGTGCTTGTGATCGTATCCTCGAGTACTGGATTTTAGATCTCAATTCCGTTTTGAGGTGAATTTTTATTTATCAGTGCAATAAAAAATCGTGATAGTAACTCTCCTACTAAGGCATAGGTCGCGAGCAATAGAGTTGAGCGTGATATTTTCTAGGGAGATCGGTCTCTAGATTAGTTTAAAACCTGGAAAACATTTCCTTCTCCACGAGTTCCCCCGCGGGTGATAAATCATATGGGAACTCTATGACTAAGAGGAAATGTGAGCTCGTGGAGGGGAATCGACCTCCATATTAGCTCAAAACCAACAATGCCTTCTCATCCACTAGTTCCTTGACAGGCGCATCATCTAGTCTCTCGACCCAGATGCCACAGATCACGCCTTCTCACTAATGGCCAGGTTGAGTCCCTCTTCAACTAGTCTGATCAACTTCTCCTTGGCTCCCTTTGTCTTTCAGTCTGTACTTCCCCCTCCTTTAGGGTTGTAAATGATCCGGGCATTTGTGAATAAGCTCGGATAATGGTTTGATAAAAACTTATTATTCATGTTCATATGTTTTTTTATTAACTTGTATAAAATTTAATTATTAATATTTTTAAAAAGTGTTTTTCAAATACATAAAAAAATTATAGTAATTTATAGATGTTTACAATCTTAAATTGTCATAATATGTTAAAAGTAAAAAATAATATAAGGTTCATGTATAAGATCAACGCTTCATAAGTCCAATAATGCTAGTAGTTGTCCCACCCCTTAGCCACTTGGCAGTTAGTACCTCCCTTCACATAACATGGGGATGGGTTGTGAGAGGCATATGGGGTGAGCGTAATCACCTTGTTTTTGCTACTATAATTCTGGTAGTTGAGCTAGATAAAATCTTCAAACTCAGCTCGAGTTCGATAAGATTTTAATAACCAAGTTTGAACAACTTTGTTTGCACCCTACCCTGCTTGTTTGGTTGCTTTTTTCTTCCTGTTTGGATTCTAGTATGGTCGCTCATAATCATTTTCTTGAAATTTATATCTTAATTTCATTATAAGGTGAATTTCTTTGTAATAATGCAATATGGACAAAATTGTGATGGAAACTCTCAAACTTTAAGGCATATGACACCAGGAATAAGAGGAAAATGTGATCTCTTTGAGGGAAATTGACTGTGGATTAGCTTAGAACAGAGGATGTTTTCTTCATTATTTAGTCATAGGCTTACACAGATTTATCGCTTCTCAAATAAGGAAAATTAGGAGCTAAAATGGAGATTAGCACACTACTCCTAAACTAGAGGTTCACAATAACAAACAAATAAGCTGAAGTAGGAGAAAATTAGATGGATAGTTACTTTACTAATTAAGATTCCTTCTATTCTTCTTCCCTAATTGAACTTGCTAAAATGTTGGCCAGCAAAATCAGTTTGCATTTTATCTTAAATGTATCATCCTCCCATGATAAGCTAGTTGACTGCTTTAGAATTTCAACTTGAGTTTGTTTTCCACTCCGCAGAACACTTTGCTAGATAGCTTACAGTTACTCTTTAGCTCTCCAGTTGATATCTGGAAGCTCAGTTTAAATAACTTTATTTTCTCCAATTTTTCTTTAGCTGTGAGACATGAAACACTGGATGTAATTTTACTCCTTGTAGAATGTCTAATCAAAACAACTGTTTCTGTCTGCTTGGCACCTTCCATGCCTAGAATAGCAAAATAATTCTAATGGAAGCGTATGACATGATTGTGCATACACCTCCATTTCATTTGTTGCGATAGCTTGGGCTGTAATTAGTTGGGACTTGGCAGGTCAGAAAATATGAAGGAAAGGACAAGATGGAAAGGAAAATGAGGGGTAGGAAAAGAGAGAATTTTCTAACCATGCTTACTTGGAGGATGGAAAGTGGGATGAATAACTGTAAATAATTATTTACTACTCAGGGAAAATGGGATGAGTAAATAAAATCATGAAGGAAAGAAGCCAAATTTGGTAAGCTTCTTCTCTGTGGATAAAATCATATCTGATTCTTTGGCTATTAAACTTAACCATATCCTAAGGTTCTTGAATGTTCTAATTTTTTTACATTGAATAAGTTGCTATTTTTATTTAACTTCTAAAAGATGATCCCTTTCATATATGAGATATATATTAGTTTTTTGACATTCACTTTATGCTAATTCAACATTTGCAATGCAGAAAATTTTAGTTCTGTGACTTCTTCAAAAGTCTCTACAATTTTTGGAGTGGTTGGAATTTTAAGGCTGCTTGCAGGTACTTTTAGTTTTTGTTAAGTTGTTAACTATGTATATTCATCTAATATTGCTTTACAGTTTTCGTTTACCACGTTGTATGGGGTTTCTACTATTAATTTTCAAGTTTGTATCTTCTTTGGTGAGTGAACTACATCATTCAAGGTTTAATATCTGTGTTTTTATTAGTTAAATTATAGATTCTGAATAAGTTATGAAAATGTTTTGACATGATTCTTGTGATTATGATTTTCATGCTTATGTTCTTGATCCCATCTTGTTTCATGTTCAAAAGAGATGCCGGGAGGGAGGAACTGGGCTATCTATCGTGGCTATCGTGTTTGATAAAAGTTAGCAGCAAAACTTCCAGTAATTGGATTATTGATTTGGGGTTCTTTTCCATTGGCAGATCAAGAATTAAATAGATTCCCTGTATTTTTTGAAGGGTTAGGTGATTCTTTGCATATGTCTCTGGCTCTCTGCGATAGTTTTCTACTTGCTATCTCCTACAGCAGTACTTATTTCTCTGGTTCCAAGAGATTACAATCTGATGTTTGCTGAAGGATGTTTTCTCCCACTTCTTCACTTCCTTAGGGTCTTCTACTTGAGAACTCGAGTGAGAGAAGAGGGACAAATGAGGGACGGGTAGGTAGACAAGACGGACAACTTCAAAGGCATGAAGGTGAGCACTGCATCTTGGTGGATGGAGGCAATACTGGGATCAGCTGCTCTACAACTTTTTCTCGAGGTGATGGGCCTGTGGCAACTCTGTGTGCAAGAGGGAGGATGGGAGGTTGCTGCAAAGGAAGAGGGAAGGAGGAGCTTTGTCATGTCTGGACACACAGGCTCCCATAGCAATTAGCAAAGGAGGAGATATCAATGTAGATGTTGAGCACATACAAAAATCTGTTACCTCAGCAAGGTAGCATGTGAGGGAGAGGTTTGCATGTTCTGTGGATCATAAGAAAAAACAGGAGCAGGGTAATTGAGAACAGAAGGTAGATGAGTGAGAGAGATTCGCAAGGGGGAGAGGGATGAAAGGAGTGCAAAGTAAGGTGAGGTTCTCTGCTACCAACTTGAGAGGGATAGAGTTGTATGTGTTGATGAGAACTATTACATGTGCATATAAGACCCTTAAATAACATCTAATATGAGAGACCAAAATCATATATTCTAACACACTTAACTCTAAAAACTCATTAACAGAATCAATGAAGCTTTTCTTCAAACTTCCTATGCTTTTCAGGTCTGTGCATAAAGAGGATACTTGAATACTTGGATAGGAATCCCACAATAGTCACCAGTAGGAATTTAGATTTAAGTGCTGGAGATATATGATTGTCTCATATTTCCTTCTTTTTGTAACTTCATTTCCTTATCCTTCCTTTTCTCTTGAGATGGATGATTTTGATCCAGGAACATATGTGCTTCTTATTACTTCCCGGAAAGAAGTTGGAAGGTATCTTGGTTTCCCTGTGTTCAATGTGACATCAATGAGAGTTTTACTCTGCAACAAGGCTTTAAAGCATTCAACTTCTCAAGAAGTATGATCTATATGTTCCATTCTAGACATTATTATATCTCTGTTAATCTTCTTTTATCTAATTCTTAGACAAAGGGGAGGAAAGGATCACATATTTACTATTCATTTATCCTTTGAGCTACTTTTTACACTTCTTAATGTGTTCTTGCTTTCATCCAGAGAAAAGATGAGGCTTACTTTATGTCTCTTCTCAGAATCATAGAATCAACTCCTGGCTTATATTATTCATATGAAGCAGAATTGACACTGAAGTAAGTACTGACCATGTTGCCTGATTGAATTTTGTTCTGAGCCTTAATAACATTACATCAGATAAGAATTTTCATATAATGGATTTTCTTGGTTGGTAATCGAACTGTGATGATACAGTGAATGGCACTTAGATTTTACTGTGGTTAGCATGACTAATGACTGGTATTCTAGCTTGCAGAGGGCTTCCAAGTTGACTCAAGAAAGGATACACAAATCTCTATGGAAACAGGTCCAATATCATCCTTATTTGTATTTTTTCTACATTTCTGAATTTTATTCCATCTTTATTACCTGTCCAAATTGTATTTCCAAAACAGTTGCACTTGTATGCTATCTTTGTCTAAATTGCACTTTGATAAAAATACATAATGTTTTCCTTTTTGCTTATATGACATTGTTAATTGCCGATATATAAGCCAACAGAAGTTTAGCCCTTTGATCAAAGAAAAAAGTCAGTTATATAAAAACCGTCAGTCTTCAGATGGGATAAATAAATTTCCCAGTGAATCACAATCTTGATTGAGATTCTGAACAACAATTGCTTATCACCAGATATTGTCCTGTAAAAGTATATATATTTCTTCACATTCTCTTGGAAGTCTGTTCTGAATAACTTTTAATCATGTAATTGTAATGAGCATAGATATAAAGTCTTAATGTTCTATTTCTTCTCCAGCAATTTTAGTCTCGGTTCTTTTGATACTTGATAGTGAAACCATTTGTTTGTTTCTTTTTTCAGGCTGATCCACGTTTTGTATGGAATCGTAATTTGATGGAGGAGCTTATTGAGAATAAGGTTGCAAATGTTGTATTTGAAGTTCAACCATGTATGTTATCTATAGTACTTATATACATCTGTTCTTTTGCAGCTTGATGTTTTTACCATTCCTGTGATACAAGGAAGTATCCTTAAATTTGTAGCGCATTTTGTTAATGAAAGTGTTCACAGTCATTTTGTCAACATGATACTACTCTCTTGCCGTTTTAACTCCATTCTTCTAGTTCCATGCTAAATGTCATTAAGCTTTTTGGGTATTTTTTTTGGGGGCAATTATATAAACTTCTTTTAGTTCTTTATAAGTCAAGAAAGCTATTTTTTGTCAGTATTTCAAGATAGTTGAGGTGTTCTCTTAACATTGAGTCAGGCTTTAAGTCAGTACAGTTCACCTTTAAAGATTCACCTGCGAGAGTTTTATTGATCTCAAGAAGGTGCAACCGTCGTCTAGGTAAGATGAAAACACACCACTATTGTGTATATTGATATTCTCATTTGTCTGGTTTTCTCGAAAGGATTTTTTTTTTTGAAGATTTGATTGACATAAACATGTAATTTATCTCCTCAGACCTCAGGCAATGTTTTACCTAATATTGTATGTATTCTCATTATGGAAGCAGGAACTAGGATGTGGAGGAGAGGAGCAGACTTGGAAGGTGCAGCTGCTAATTTTATTGAGACTGAACAAATTCTAGAGTTTGAAGGGTTTAGGTCTTCATTTTTACAGGTAATCTATTTCTGTCATGTAAGAAAGATCAATACTTAGATGATGAGTTTAACTGAAATGATTTCATCCAATGAAGAAACATTTTCTCTTAATCAAATTCCACATGAGAGAGAAGCAACTACTTAGATTAGTGTGGCCTATTTAATAGCTTTATTGTTTGGTAAACAATATACTTGGAACTCTATGTGGTCTTTCATGCATTTTTTTTTTGGTGGTAAATTTCATTTGCATCCAGAGTTTACTTTTTTTGTCTATGTTAATGACTCAATTATGGTCTAAGTTCAGGTACCCATGTAAGTGTTCTAATGTCTTAACTTCAAATGTTGCATTGGGCTTTCCTAACTTTTTTTTTTCATTCACGTATTATTATCTGGCTATTAGATTCGGGGTTCCATTCCACTTCTATGGGAGCAAATAGTAGACTTAAGCTACAAACCACAGCTCAATATAATTAACCATGATGAAACGGTATGAAGGTTGCGCTGATGCTTTCCTGGTTATGCATATATTGTATTGATTTTTCTCCTTCTCATAGAATGGCCTTCTGTGAAACTAAAATCAGTTTCTTGTAGCCGAAGGTTGTAGAGCGTCATTTTCATGATCTTGTACAAAGATATGGGGAGACAATAGCTGTTGACTTAACTGATAAAGTGAGTTCTGGTTTGCATTTTTTATCTACAGCACAAATACATCACCCATTTTTTGTTGTATGAATTTTTAATTAAACAAGCATTTTACTAGGACACTATGATTTTTATCAAAACACATTCCAATAGCAAACCAAACTAATTCAAACAGGCCAACTTTGAGTATAAACTTAAAATCATGTTGCAAGTTGAAATAAGCTTGTGAACCATTCTATTCCAAATAGAAAATCAACTTTCATGGGTGTTCATCTATATTTATACACCAGTGGATGTCAGAGACTCCAAATGAACGTTTGGCGCAAAGAAACTCAAATACACTGCTTTTGAGTGATTTCATGCTGCAAGTTAATTTCCAAGTCAGCTAGCAGATCATTATGTGCCAATCAGTAGCACGCATGCTGATTTTAATTAAATCATGCTATAAACAAATCAGCTTGTGGGTGGTGAGAATAAGTCTTGGAGGGATTTAAAAAATTGTAAGGTAAAACAAGAAGAAAAAAAAAAGGTGAGATGTGCTTTGGTAAAAAAAAACCCCTTATTTTGATGTGTTTTGGTAAAATTAATTACAAGGGGTGTGTTCAGATAAACTTCCCTATTTAAATTATAAGTTATTCTTATTCCTATGAATTATATATGTTAAAACTGTCCACTTGTGATGCTCTGTTAGTCTTGCGCTGGTGATTGAGGGTGGGCTGACGTTTATGATGTGGATGGCTTGATATATTGTGGCTCTGGTACTTTGATGATGTGGTTTTATATGATTGTGAAGAACTCAATGGCAAACAGTTCTGTGCTTTCAAGATATGGCAGTTCAATCTTTTTGCTCTGAATAACACCACTTAATTCAGTTAGATAACTGTAAGCACCATCTAAGGGACAAGTATGCTTGCTAATTCAATTTATCAAGAATAGGATACTATATTAAAGATTTAGAGTGTTCAATCATAACATACTAATTAACCACAAATATATATTGGTAGGAGTAAAATAAAATAATATCAAAAGGACATGTTTATGACCCTAAACTTCAGGTTTATAACCTAGTTTAACTTTGCTTGTCTTATGTGACCAGGCTATTATAAGGCCTATAGAAGAGAGCCTCTCTCATTATTTTGTTCTTATTAATCAAGAATACAATATTTCCCATTTTGACATTTATTTTGTTCTCTTGTGTGTGGTAACTGATTGAGGCACATACTTTGTGAGATCAATGACAGAGGCACTCGGTCTTAGTGATACATGAAGCAGAGTTAGAGACCAACTTCATTTGAATCACTTTCCTCTCATGCTGGTGCATCTTCATCACTTCTTTCTTCCCTTCCATCTGCCTTCCACTATTCTGATCTACCAGCACAAAAGGTTGCCACTGTTCGGCTTCTGCCACCCTTCTCCACTCACTTTTCAAATCTCCCTACCACAGATGAAAGCCACTGAAAGAAATTAGGAGGGCTTCATCACCTAATAATATACAATTTGAGATATGGCGCAACTTAAGTTTTGTTCTAATGTAGTCTTAATTGTAAAAAATTGCAAGAGATATTTGTGAACAGGTCAAGAGGAAATTCAAGACACAAACACAAATAGTAAAATTACAATGGTGAATAAGGTGGAAACTTTTCATTGACCTGACTTAGATCTGCGTTCATGAAAAAAATTTCATAGATGATATTTTTCACAATTGCCGTCAATTGGTTTAAAATCTTGATCCTTTTCTCAGCTTATGTTTGAAGTTGCATGTTATTGTTAATCTCCATTATATCTTCATCCAATTTGAAGATGTCAGATGCTCTTGCTATTGTTTATTAAGAGTTTCTGGAAATGTGAATCTCTTTCAGAGACATTTTCATGTTCTAACTTTGTAGTTCATGAACATGTTGAACTAGCATGGTTAACCGGGGTTTGTTAATCAACATATAACATTATGTTGAATTCAATAGGACTTAGGAGTTCACTTTTGCAGGGTGGAATGGACCTCAAAATTCCTAAGTTATTTATTTTTTTCCCTTCTTTATATTGTATATATTATCTTTACTCTTCTTGGCTATATGCACTTGCTGTTAGAGAAAACTGGGCTCTCTTATTTGAATAAGGTTGCAAAATAAATTCAGTTAAGCAATTGAGTTGTTTACTTGGGGAAAATTTTCCGATTAAAATTGTAAATGGCATTTTCTTATTGTTTGGTTTATCCTGCTAATTTTACTTGATTTTGAAGGAAGGTGAAGAAGGTCAGCTTAGTGAAGCATTTTCGGCTGCAATACAAAATCTTCCATATGTTAGGTATTAGCTAAAATTTTGGTTAATAGTGTCAATGAATGACTAATGATTTAATCAATAAAACTTATTGTTAATCTTCCATTAATATTAGGTATTGACTACATTTCTTTTGGTTAATAATGTCAATGTATAATGAGTTTTAAGCAACATCCTCGTTGACAGTTGACACTGATCAACCAATGGTTTATGTCATTATTGGGGGCGGTTGCCAATGTATTATGCATTCACAGAAAAATGATGTTTCTTAAGAATCACTGATGGGAGTTGATAAATGCTGCAAATTTGATTGAACAGCAATGAGCTTAAGGGTAACCAAACCAAAAAAAAACTATAAAATGGATGGATAGCAGATGAACTTTCTCAATTTGTCGGACTGATCCAATTTCACATTTATGCAGTTGAAAGGATTATACTGATAGTATAAAGAACCATAGTTATGAAAAACCAATGAGTAAATTTGACACTGTTTCTTGTTTGTACTGTGAAAATCATAATCTATTAGGTTACTTTGTAGGAGTTAAATAGGGATCTGTGCGCCCAATTGGAGGCAAATGCCCAATTTTTTCAGAGGATAGATATGATCAATTTGAATTCAGAAGCATCAAATAAAATGAAGTCTGAAAGTTCATGTTGTATTGACTTTTTTAGTCTATATTTAAATTCACTTTTTATTACATTTCTTGGCTGAAGTGTGTTAGCATATGACTTAGTAGTTATGAAAGTTACTATTAGATGTGTACCTTTTGATTTCCATCATGCATGCGCCAAAGGAAATTTTGATAACTTACAACTTCTTTACAATCAAATCAAAAATCAAGTGGAAAGCGAAGGGTAATTGAACAAATAATCATTTTTTAAATGTAATTTCATTGTCAATATAGTTTTTTATTCATCTTCCTGAATGTCAACTGCTATTATTGCAAATAATTCTTCTTACTGCATCATTGTGCCAGCTGAGCAGATATTTTCTGATGAAAATTGATGGACAAATACTTCTGGAGCAGAAAGGAATCATCAGGTCTAATTGCATAGATTGCCTGGATCGCACAAATGTTACTCAGGTTTGCAAGTGAAATTCTAGTTTCAAGTTTCTTATTTTGTTCCAAAAACCAAGTTAATTTTGAGTTGTGACCACCACCACGGTCTTTGATACATTAGCATCTTTGCAGTAGGTCATGCCTTTGATCCTGCTATTCTTGTCCAATGCATTGATTTCCCTTCCTAGTGGTTTTGATTTTTTTTCTTAGGCTCATTTGTGGTTAAAACTTAAAAAAGTATTGTAATTTACACCATAATAATACAAGTAACAAAAGAGTGTGGGTGGTATTGTCTCTTGTCTAATTTCATTTGGCATCTCCCTATGGTTGATGCAAAACCCTGGATGTTGGTTCGAATTCTGGATGAAGTAGGCTGAGAGTTGGTTGCAGCAGCCCTAGATACTCAACATCAAAATGTGCTTAAACCCTTGAATTTGAATCTTAACCTTAATTGTAACTCAATAGAGGGGGAAAATCATGTAGCTGATGTTAAGACAGACACGGTTAGATAATGATGTTGATCAGTTGTGGCTGACCTGTTCATAGTGAATCATCATTTTCCTTTTTGTCATAGCCTTCAAGTTTAAGATGGCGGGAACTGGGAAAGTTCTTTTCCATCATCCTTTATTTTTTTTAAAAAAAAGAAAATCCTTATAATCCCATTCCTCATTGCAGAGTTATCTGGCACGGAAATCATTGAACATACAGCTGCAGCAACTGGGAGCTTTTTCAGCAAGTGAATGTATATCTACACACACTGACATCTATGAAATGTTTAGGATCTGTAAGGAATCATTCTAAAATACACTCTGCATATCTACTTTTCTGTTCTACTTCCAAGAAAGTGATTTTCTTACATCATCACTTTTGCTAGTATGGGCTGAACATGGTGATGAGATAAGCTTGGGGTACACTGGTACACATGCCCTAAAAGGTGATCTAGTACGGTAAGTTCATGAGTTTACAATTTCCATTTATCATATCTTCCATCTATCTGATGCATTGCAAATGCCTATATCTCATCTTCTGGTTTCATACATGCAGATACGGGAGGCAGACTTTAGGTGGAATGATAAAGGATGGAATAAGTGCTCTCACTCGATATTATTTGAATAATTTTCATGATGGGATTCGACAAGTACGTGATTACTTGACCTAAAGAGTAATAATTTCACTTTTTTCAAGTACTAGTGCATTTTTTTGCATTAAATATACATCTTTAGTATTTAATCTTTTCATTCTAAGCCTAAAAAAGGGAAAAATCATCAGGAAATTCTCTACAATTTATCTCCTTTAGTAATCATTTTTCATTTCCCTTCTAAAGTTTAGTTTCTTTCGAAATGCCTTCTAGAGTTTCAAAATACCCACTTGACAGAAAGTGCTGCTACATTATTATTCTGTCAGAGAAATTAATAGTGTGAACGGTTAGGGGGTGAATCTGAAAAGTTTACAACTTCAGTTCAGATTTTTGATTATTTTAAAACTTCAAGAGGTTCTTGAAAACGGGAGTAAACTTTGGGGATCCTTATTAATATCTAATAAGATTCTTTGATATGGCTTTTATGATGTTTTTTCACAGGATGCATTGGATCTCATTAGTGGTCATTATACGCTTAGCCAAAGTGGTTCCGGCCCAGTTTCAGGTCAATGGGATTGACTCTCTACCAGTAAGCCATTGTATTAGTTTTAATTGTTTCATTCTTGAGGAAATTTTATTTTACCTTACCTTCTTTTTTTAAATTTCTCTTTAACTTTAAGATCATCTAGATATTCCCCACATTTTACAAACTTTTGTCATTTTATCCCTTAACTACTAGTATCATTGTTTTACAACGGAATGATTACTTGGTGGATTGTTAGCTCTGTTGAAACGACGTCATGTTGTGTTTGCCATATTATTTTGTCAAAGTTAAGTAACAATGACAGGAGTTTGAGAACTACAAGTTACATTTTTTTTTAGAAAAAACAAACTATTTAGTTTCTTTGCCTTAATGCCTTTCTGTTTATAGTTTAAGCTTGCTTGATGATATCCATATGCAGTATCTTCCTGTAGCCTCAGCTCTCATCATGGGTGGTCTGACGATGACAAGCTTCACACTACATCAAGGTCTCATATTTTTTCCATTCTGAGCAAATATTCAGATTTGATCCTTGTTAATTAAAAATTCTTTGGGCCTGTATCTATCCCCTCCCACTTGCTATACGGAACTATCCTTTTAAGTCACCAAATTATTTCATCAAATAACTACATAATTGATATAGAGTTCTTTTATCTCGTGCTCACCTCTGCGCGACTGAGGTGAGTGGTATCCTTTTTAGTCATCAAATAACTAGACTGATATATATGTAAATTGAAATCAAAGATGATATTAGTATCCATGGATTTCAGTATCGTCAAGTTATTTGATGAAATAACTAGTTGGTAAAATGAGGATAATTTTTCTTGAATCATTTTTATTTGGTTTCTCAGATCCTGTCTTATTTTAACTTGTGTGTATTCAGCTGTAGGACGCAGCACAAACCCTTTGGTTTCATCGGTGTTCTGGGCAGGCTTGACTGCTGGAGTAATGGCGCTTGTTAAGGCTAATGGTAAGCAGTTCTGCTCCAGGCCACGCCTGTGCGGCCTCATGTAATATTTATTATTCTTTTGAGATTTATCCAATGCTATTCATTTGTAATACATGAAATTCGAGTTCAGTTAGCCATTTTTAATCGTAATCAAGGATGATTCCATCATCATGTAATGTTGATCAACATGCAGTGTGTTATTTTGAGTATGTTTACTATAATTAACATTCTCATTCTGGTTTACATGAGAGGAGAGGAGAGGAGAGGAGAGAAGGGGAGAGGGAGGAAAAAAATATATAGTTTCTCGCTTATAGGCCGTCTCGCTTAAGGTTGTTCTTGCAAGATGCGGCAAGGCTGCCTTGCCTGACCGTCTACTAACTGTGTAGCCCAACACTGTGCACCTGAGGGTATCTTCTCCGTAGCAAATCTATTGCTAGACATGTTGAAATAGAATGGAAGAGGCAAATGGCATTATGCTAGACATAATGCCATCCTTTTCTAAGCCTAATTATATTCACGGAGAGTGCTCTTTGATCTTTGCTCTTGGAAAAAAAAAAGGATAAATCCGTCACCTGATAGCTCTCTCATAACTATTTTATAAGTATTTGAGATAGTTTTGATGTGGTCAATCGAATTAAGTTAAGTCTTGTTAGGTTTGATATATTGTGTCTAAGTGTGTAGGAACTTAGGAGTACATGAAATCGAGCGGAAGACGCGGTGAGCGAGGAGTGCACGGGAAGGGATCCAATGGGCTCAGTCCATCCAAGGGACGAAAAACTACGGAAGAGTACATGGTAGAGCAGAAGGGCATGCGACGTCTAAGGGACTTCTTCTTGGGGAAGAAGACTGCTCGATTAGAAGGTTAGAAGTTGGATTCAGATGAGCTCAACTTCGGACGATCAGAAATCACCCAGAAGCGCTAGAAGACTAGTCAACCAAAGGTTGACCAGAACTAGGACAGTTAGGCACCCGAGTTCATTCGGGCGCTCGACCATACAGGCGTCTAAGTAACTCGAGCGCCTATCCATATAGGCGCCCGTATTGCACTTGGGCGCCCAAGAAGTTAACTAGTCGTTTCACGGTCGTTGCGATGTGGATAAGCATGGACCTAAGTCAGGCGCCCGTGTTGCACTCTGGTGCCGTGAGGTGCATGTCAGTATCTCGTAAATGATCCAGATTCTATAAATAGAGTTTCTTTTTCTCAGAATAAACAAAACAACTCTGTATTCACTTTCTAATTCTATTCTGTACTTTCAATAAGTATAAGAGGCTTCTCCTACTGTGAAAGAGTAATTTAGTTAAGTTATTCATTGCCTTAGATTTGCAACCACCCGGTTGCAAACCAAGTAAATCCCTTTGAGTCTCTTACTTGTTTTTTCTTAAGTTGTTTTGTGAATTACTTTTATCTACTTAACTAACTCTATCTTTGTTAAAGAACAACAAAAGATTTGGTTTTATTTTTCAGGGTTATTCACCCTCTCTAGCCGGCCTAAACGAACCTATAATTGGTATCAGAGCTCAACTGCTTCAAGAGGACTAACCATTACCTAAAGCAAGAAGACAATAGTCTGACCTAGCACCCGCTAAAGTTCGAGGGCGAGTTCGCGATGTGGAAATGTCAGATGGAGGTATTTTTTAAAATAAATTTTGAATTATTACTAATTATCAAAAATGTTTTGTAGCGTCCAAAGATAAGGATGAGCATCTCTGTGCAAAAAGGAGCAAGTCGACTTCTTGGCTAACGGAAAAACAGAGTTTCACCTGCTAACTATATTACCGGCTCAAAAAGTCAATCGGATCGACAATTACGTATCTGCCAAGGAACTTTGGGAAAAGTTCCTGGAGCTTCATGAAAGAACTTCAGAAGTCCAAGCTGGCCAGACAAGATTTGCTCTAGATGCACACTGGAGAAACGACAACACAACTACATGCATGAATCAAAGAGCTGATAATCGGACTCACCAACCTTGGAGAATCGGTATCAAATCGCGACTCACTCACATACGCCAAGTCACATACGCCATGAATTCATTTTCAAGGATGCAAGAATGGTCCTCGATTATAGATTCATACTACATCTCGAAGGACCTCGAGGTAAGTACCCTAGAAGAATATTTTCTATCTTTGAGCTTCACGAATTTAAAAGTGCAGAATCGAGAAGGGAAAATGGTCGAAGTGTAGCACTAAAAGGCCAAAATCAACGAACCAGATTCAGACACTTCCATCGACGAGGATTAAGAAGTGTATATGATATGGTTTTTTTAAAAAAAAAATAAATTTAATGATATGCAGGTCAATATAAATCCTCCAACTAAAAGGAAAATCAGATACTACAACTGCGACGAAAAAGGACACGTGAAAGATAACTGACCAAAATTTGAGAACAAGAATAAAGGGGCAACAAAGTCAAAAACTCACAACCTCAAAGTAACATGAGATGAGTCATTAGTAAATGAATTTGAAATAAAAGAATACGTTGGACTAGCGCTGATGACTAATCATCAAGAACCATACGACGAAGCTATCTCGGAAGAAAACATCTATGAAGGGGGAGCTACGTGAAAAGATGAAGACTCCAACTTCAGATCTGATATGATAAGTGAGGTATGTTTCTTACCTCCAGATCAACTCTATAATGATATCAAACTGATGTCCAAATCGTTATGCATATTGAGAATAAAAAATTTAGATCTTAAAAGGAAATTAGCTAATGCATGCCCGTAGATTTATGTAATAAATTGAAAATTGAAAATTGAAAACGAACAATTAAAGGAACAAATAGATAAATTTAAAAATTTACATGCCCAAATAATGTTTGATTGTCAAATTATAACATTGTTGATATGTTAGAAATCATAGGGATTAAATTATAAAAGTGTCCAAAAATTTCATTTCACATAAATTTCTGATTAATCCAGTATGTGAAAATCTTTATTGGATTCCTAAATTTATGTTGAATTGTTAGGGTATTATTGTTTTTAAGCATGCTATAAATTAATTCTTTTTGTTTTTCTTTCAAAATTTCTTTTCAAAGCAAATTCAATTTTAATTTTATTTTTGTGATAGACATCATTCAAATCTATCCACAGAGAATTTTGGGGATTTTTTTTTACTGTTAAATGAACTTTTATGAATTTTTTATCGTTGAATTTTTAGTTTTAAAATATTTGGAAGATGATTTTTGAAAAACTAAATTTTTCTAAATTAAACCTTACTTTCCTAAAAATTATCAAATTTTTACATGAACCGGTTTGATATTTTCACATGTTCTCAAAAAATTTTATTAATTTCGGATAAAACGATAATTTTTCATAATTTTTTTTTATCAAAAATAGAGTTTTTGAGTTTGAAAATTTTTTGGTAAGTAGATTTTTGGCGAAACAAATTTTAAGTGACTCTCGATTGCATTTTATAAACTCGGAAAAATGCCAACTTTGTAGGAATTTTTTTTTTATAAATTTCTTTTACTCAAAGTTTTGTTTTGCCTTTATTTTTTTTAATTCGATGAGAAGGGGAGAAAATGAGGATTAAGTTGAGAGGAGGTTTAATTACTTTAATTTTTTACTTAAATTGTAAAAAAAATTATTACTTGTTTCATTTATGTATTGTTTGGATTTCTCTATCTTAATTCGGCTTGATGCATATTAAAAGGGGAGATTGTAAGTGATATATAAATGAATAGATTTATCCCGATGATTACTATGCATGGTTAAACTGATATTTAAGAATTGGATTTCAACTATAATACATTAAAACAAAATTATCGAGTAGAATGGTAATTTTAAAAATATTTAATGATTGTGAATACTTTTTAATTTATTTATAAAATTAGATAATTATTTTCCAAATTAATCCGTTTAAAAAATTGAATATCTAAAATAAAAATAAATAAATAGATGAAAACCGTCCACAAAAGTTTTTTCAATTTTTTTTTATAAAACGGATACATTTGTCTATAATCTGGTAAAAGAAATGATAATATTTCCTCTGGGTCAACAATTTAAAATTTTGGTTATTCGTAAACTCACAACTCACAAGAAAAAAAACCACAGATCCCACCTTATCAACCAGGTGCAATACTTGATTTCACAAAAATTATTCGTTATTTTGTAAATTCCAATAATCAAAACATAGAACATAAAGCCAACCGTATCAAAATGACGCAAAACTTGATTTAAAAAAATATTTAATGTTGCTATAAATCTGGTAATTTCCTTATTTTATGAATTCCCAAAAAAAGGGGCCAAAAGATTCCACCTTATCAAACTGATGCAAAAGTTGAATTAAAACACATTTAATGTTGCATTGCAAAGTTATAGAAACACCCCATAGTCCGAATAAACAAAAGTGGCAAACAAACTCCGAATTATCCAACTGAAGATGATAAATTAAGTGACGATGATCAAATACAACTCAATACTTCAATGGAGCAAGGATGCTAAGCTGAGAACCAAGCTTCTCGTCGGTTGCCTTCTCTGCCTTGGCACGAAGCTTCTGAAGCTGCTTTCGCCTCTCATAAGACACCTTGGCCCTTTCTTTCCTCTTCTCCTCTAATTCCTGTTTAAAACATTACCAGGTTAATCAGTGACATTGACGTTTCAAATTTTAGAAAACAGACAAAGGCAAAAGGCACTTTCATAAAGACTTGGAACACAATAAGTTCTACCCCACATAAAACTCCTTCCAAGCGACCATCATAATCAAGCAAGTTAGATTGAGATTACCTGGGAATCATAATCAAGCATCTTGTTATACAGGCACCTTCATAACGACTTGGAATACAATTTCTATCCCACATAACTCTCACAAGGTGTAGTCAACATTCTGCAGATGTCACTGATTAAGGTTGATTCTAAGTTATAAATCAAATATCAAGCAGGGTAGATTGTTATACCCTAGTTCAATCCCACATGGTGATTTGTGGACTACGAAAGAATCCTTTATAACCTTATGTGAACGAGCTGCTATTAACTTAGCTAACATGGGCTGAAGAATTTGGAATCAAGGATTGGGCCTGACAAGCTGATGGATCAATTTCTATCATTTAAGTAGCTTGTGACACTTTAGGTCCCTTTCCTACCTTTTCGACTCTTGTAAGCCTAGGCTGCTCAAGGACAAAAAAGAAATCAACTTCATGTCATGCTCTTCTCTAAAATATTAAACCAAACTGGATAGTTAACCATGAGATTTATCAAAGTATATGCAATCGTTGCATGAATTCTTTATGGCCCAGGAAATTCGGACGTAAGGTAAACAACAACAACGATAAAAAAAAAAAACCTTATCCCACCCCCGCGCTTGAAAATCTACACTGACCTTACAAGTTACAAGAAAAAATAGAAAAATATAATTAACCATCATCGACACATCCTAATGAAAGAGAAAAAAAAACATTGGACCAGTTGATAAGGGAGCTTGCAACTTCTTAACATTTTCAAACTATGATAGACAGATTACGCCAAAAGCTTGGCTCAAGATATAAAGTAAAATTTCTTGCCTTATTTCAGAAAGCACTTTAGATTACACAGTTTAACCATATAAAATCTTTCAGTGTAGAATTTAGGATGTCTGGCTGCTTAGGCAAAAAAAGCAATATAGGCTTACAATCTTGGACAATCACAGATATAAATTCTTAAATTATGATAAAGCTCTTCAGATAATGTTTTTAAAACGCATACCACTAGACTCTAGGTAAAGCTCTTCAGAAGAGAAGATGAGTAAACAATCATTATATTGATGTACAGACATAAAAATCACCTTTGGTTTCTAGTTTCTACTAGCATCAAATTCTTAACACGTGCAAAGAACAAAAAAAAAAGATGTTCCAAACTACTGAGATAGCAAATGAAATATTTCAAATACTTGAACCTTCTTAACAAGCACTATATAAGGAGAATTAAATCAATAAATCATGAAGATAAAGATGCAAGAAAAATTCCAATTGTAGTCCAAGGTGTAAAGAATAGGCTGACAGGGTAAGACCAAGGCAATCACTAGTTAATGTAGTAAAAAAATAATTAGTAGATTTGATTATTATTAGCAATATAATCTAGGATAAAGTGCAATGGAAAGACAATCCACGTAGCCGATTCCAAATAGTTGGAGACAATATAGTTTGAGGATGATGATGAGCAAAGTACTGATCACAAAGGAGCTACCGGACGTTATACATAGCAACTCTATAAAAATTATATAATAATCAGCGTAATGGATGAAACATTAACGTTGAAGACAGTGGGAAATTCCCAACCTTAATAGTGTCGTAGTGATTCCATCCAACCTCTGATGAGAGATGACCAAGCAAGCAATACCTATGTCCAGGTCGAAGCCTCAACACCCTGATAACAAAATCTACCATTTAATCCGCATATTGAGACATTTTATATATATTGCAGAAAATTAGTCGACAAAGAGCTGCTTACTTCAGGGCGTCCGGAACAACCTTTCTCTTCTTCTTGTCGTATGGTGGTGGCACCCCTTCATAGGCCTTGAGCCTTGCCAGTGCAGCAGCACCGCGCTTGGTTTTATGGGGAATCATCCTAAGAGACAAGAAAAGAGTGTTGATCTCTTAAATCTCTGACCCGACAAACAAAAGGAAAAGGTAAGACGAATCTGCGAAGTAAAGGTGATTAATTACCCGCGTATGGTACGCCAGAGGATCTTGGAAGGAGCGCGGAAGTGGATAGGGCCGTGGGACGGCTTGGTATTCATGCGCTTGCGGAGGAAACGGTGATACTTCATCTTCTGGCGGACTAGACCACCGGAGAGGCAGATCTCCTCGCAGCGAACGACGACGACGCGCTGCCCGTTGAGCAACTCCTTCGCCAGGATCGACGCCAACCGACCCAGCATGTGGTGTCGAGCGTCGACCACCACCCGCCCCGTGCACAGGCCCGACCCAGACACCATATTCGCCTTCCTCGACGCTCACTTCGCCGGCGGCTGAACTTGCGAAGGCTGATTAGTGCGCGGTCGCTCTCGTTTTATAGGGATCAGGGGCTAGGGTTTGTTTCACTCCTCTTAACGGGGACGGATCGGGTTTGGTTCGGACTTTGTTGCTACCCGCCTAGCGGAGACTGAGCTCGGTAGTTCAAATTTTCGATGTGAATTTCAATAATTTAATTAAAGGGCGAATGGAAATTGCCCTTGATATCGACGATGAAGCTAGTTGAGCTTTTCGTGAAAAAAAAAACAAATTGAAGGGGAGAGTTCTTCAAACAACAAAGAGGTGAGGCGACTATTCAATCAAATGATATTGAATATGTTTCCCATCTCTTCTCAAGAAATAAGTGAAGTATTTCTTTACAAAATTGTGGTATGTCTGTTTTTTATTTTTATTTTTCGTAGAAAATGTAATTTTTTTTAAAAACGTGTTTGTTTTATATTTTTCAGACTTATTTTCTAAAAAAAGATTCAACATTTTTTTTTAAAAACTAAAGAATAAAATAAAGTCATTCTCCAGAAAATGAGAAAATGTGATTTTCTAAAAAATGAAACAAACCAAACGCTTCCTTAAATTTTCCCAGGATGAATTAACAGTTAACGTACGAAATATTATCATCGAGGTTTGGGCAAGGTTCTGAAAATCGGATCGGACATCGAACCGGTCGGGGCAAGGGTTCAGAGGTTTAGAGGTTCAACCGGTTTAACCGGGGGTTCAACCAAAATATAACCGATATAATAAAGCATGTATTTATATAAATATATGAAATTAACAACTGACCCAACTACACTCTTCAAGAGTAAATCAACTAAGTAGAGCATGTTATATATTTTGCACACTTAAATAGAGAACACTAGCAAATCACATACAAAATCACTTTTCCAAAAGTAGTTGACATCAATCAAAAGTACGACTTCAAAACATAACAATAAGTCAAAAACATAAGGAAAACATTAAAGATTTAAACTTTTAAATTCATGAATCAAATAGGATCATCAAAATCAGCATTAATTTGTTGAATATCTCCGTCATCAAATACTTCATATCTATCTTCATCTTCATCATCACCAAATGAACCATATCCATGAGGCATAGTAGCATCAAATAGATTAGTCTTATGTCTCTCATCATCATCTAAAAAGTAAAAACATGAAAATGATATAGAATATGTTAAAAATATATACAAACATCAATAAAAATATATTCCATAATAAAGAAAATTACAAAACTCACGAGCATGATATGAAGATAAAGAATTTTCTTGATATATTAGCTCTTGAATATCATTAGGAAGTTCTGACTCTTTTACTTCTTCCATCACCCAAAAATATACTAGATCAATACTTTCATAGTCAATTGGATCATATATAAGATCTTTTTTTTGTTGTAACCTAATATGCAAACTCAAAATATTAAAATAACTTCTAAAGTTTACTATCCTAAAGTTACAAAAATAACATAAATTACCAAATATTAAATAGTTTAATAATGTAAATCATAATACCTTGATTTAAGGCTCATGTTATAGGTCACATAAACAAGATCATTCAGTCTTTGATGTCCCAACCTATTTCTTCTTTTAATATGAATTTGTTCAAAAATACTCCAATTTCGCTCACACCCTGAGGAAGAAGATGTTTGACTAAGAAGACGAATTGTTATCTTTTGCAAAATTAGGGCATTAGCACCAAAATATCTCCACCATTCACCTGCAAAAATTATATATAAATTTAATCATCAACATTTATTATTTAGTATTTATTTCAAAACATTCAAACAAATAAAACTACTAGATAAAATTTCTTACTAGGTTGGAGTCCTTGGCTGCTTGTACAACTTTTGGCCTATCAAAGCTTCCTGTGCGATCCCGATATATTTGTACCTCTTTCAATGCTTTAATTGTGTCACTACAAAGGCTCTTTACATCAAACATATTAAGTACGCCTCGCATAACTTGATTCTTCTCAATGAATTTCTCATCATAAAAGAAAGCAGGGTTTAGAAAGTAGGCTGCTGCATGGAGACTTCGCTTCAAATGCTTATCCCATCTTGCCTTAATGATTTGAGTGTATGGTTCATATGATGTCGTCTTATTCATAAGTATCTCTTTGATAGCATTTTTAGTCATTTGCATACCTTCATATATATATATATATATATATATATATATCCAAATGAAGGCTTTTCATCATAATCTACAATTCTCAACAATTTAATCAAAGGACCTATAAGCTTACATGTAGTATGACAACCATCCCAAAACTTGTTGTCTAGCACAATAGCACTAACAACTTTCCCATTAACACTCCTACCTAACTTGTGCTCAGTGAAATGTGTATCAACAACCAAAGCTTGCAAATCTGCCTTGTGTTCATATATATTTTTTAATGTAAGAAAGATAGTTGCAAAACGATAGCTCCTAGACGAACAATTTCTGTCACGCCCCGAGACCTAGGAGCCGCTGATCCAATAGAAAATCGGACAGCACCTCCCCTCTCCGGCGGACAATTTACACATACATACAACATAATAGACAACACACGCAATATATATTTGGCCTCAGGCCTCCAAAATAGATAAACATAACATAAAAGCACCAGACCACTAAGTAAATCATACCTAACTGCGGACCGGTCCGACTTATGACGAAACAACAAATACAACAACCCCTTAGGGCTCACGACACATACGGCATATACATATCGCTAAAAGAAATAAAACAAATACACTACAAGTACAACACAAAATATGTCGCGATGGGTAGGGACTGGCTGCTGGGCTCTTCTGGCGACTCCAAGTATCTCAACCTGAAATAAAAATATATGGCAACGGGGTGAGTCCATAACTCAGCGAATACCCAGCAGATATGCATAGTATGTTATAATAACAATAAGCATCTACGTTAATACAGTCTCATATCAACAATATGGAAAAACTAGTACTGGAAATACTGAGGTAGATACATACCAGAATCCAGCTAACCTGAAAAGAGGACAATGAGTACCATGGAAATATCATTAGTCATATAATCTCAAATAACAAGTCTCCAGAATATGCATGTCAAACAAGTGCAAGAAACAAGTGCAGCAAACAATGCACGATGCAAAGTATGCACATGGTGCAATGACATGTGTCACCCCCTAGTCCCAGTCAGGATATCGTCCACGACGTCCGCGTGGGTAGAGCTGTGACAAACTGTACCCAGTCAGGACATGGTCCACAACGTCCGCGTGGGTCAGCATGCAATAATGCAAAGATGGTGCATGTCCCAAACATATAAAGCACCCTGATGCAATGACATGTGTCACCCCTAGTCCCAGTCAGGATATCGTCCACGACGTCCGCGTGGGTAGAGCTGTGACAACCTGTACCCAGTCAGGACATCGTCCACAACGTCCGCGTGGGCCAGCATGCAATAATGCAGAGAATGATGTATGATATGCACACATACATCCCTCATGTCAAATACAAGAGATACATTCCGATATCTAAGCATACATATAGATATGACAATACCTGAGACTGTATGAAACTAACAGCATAATAACTCAGGGATAAACTAACAAGTATCCAGGACATGCATAATAACTCAGGGATAACTAACAAGTATCCAGGACAGGCATAATAACTCAGGGATAACTAACAAGTATCCAGGACAGACATAATAAACAAGGCTAGCGTATAATCTTACTGCTATCTATAACCAACCATGCATAGCAATATGACAATATCTAAAAGATAAGTCAAAGGGTACCCGCCTCCAAGTAGGTGAAGCTCGTATCAATGAGAACCTCCCGTCCAAGAAGTCCAATACATATCAATCCATGTCTTGTATCAAAGGGTGTAATTTTTAGCTACCATAACAAATGATAACTTACCACACATAACTATACCCTTAATAAAACTACTCTAAAGTAATTCAGTGATTAGTTCCCACTTAGTCCAACTCCTGATCCATTTTATGTTTAACCCTGCTTAACCCAAGTCATCTCCTTTCCACCACAGTGGAATACAATACTTAGAAACCATTAACCAAATCATGATCATGCTAGAATAGGTATCCAAAATTTAAAGTATATATGACAACCTCCATTTAGGTTTAACTTCACAATCCAAAAGAAACTCGACTCACAAGACCACTTCACCTGTTCTAAACTGATCCGACAGGGCATCAGTTCAATAACTCCAAGCTACCATCAGGTTCAACACTCATTCATGATCAAAATATCCTAAAGTCCAACATTAACTCCAATGCTAAAGGTGGCTTACGGCTTAGTATCAAACACCTAATACAATCACCCTATACAAACCTCAATCTGATCAAAACAACAAATACCAATTAGATTTCTACTTATCAAAGCATCACAAGAACACCTCACACTATAGAAGTTCCCTCTTGCAACTGATGACACCAAAACCAATCAGATCAGCCACCCATAGCAAAACTCACCTCCTCTTCCCAAAAACATGCTCACGGCAATGTAGGGAAACCTAAGGAGAACATCTAAAGCTGCATCCCCATTTTATCCACAACTAATCACACCAATCAAAACAAACAACATCAATACTGAATAAAGACCAAATCAAAACAATCAAATGCAACTTGATTACATCCTTACCTCAGTCCATCTTCAGTTACAAATCCAGAAATCCCACGGCCAAAACCAGATCGAAACTCAACTAATCAAGCTATCTAATGCAATACCAAATCTAGAAACCAAACTAAGCAAACCAAATCTCACCTGGTGGATGCCCGCAAGAATCTCTTCTGCCCTCTGCCTCTACTCGGATCCAATGATACCCACACAGCAATAAACCCTTTGATGTTCATCCTTGGTCACCCCCCCCCCCCCCACCTTGCTCAGATTCGGCAAGGAACAACATCCACCAGAGCCACCAATCGAAACCGGAGAACAAACACACAATAGTCAATACCAGAGTTAAACAGGACCGCCGGATCCTCAATCAAACACTCCATGACACGGCAGAGAAAAAGAAGACCTGGGATCATCGCTCGACTAAGGAAGAAGGGCGTCGGTCATCAACAGGAAGAGCTCTCCGGGGAAGGAACTCAGGGTCGACTCGCGTGGAAGAAGGCAACACCACCGGCTTGCTCACGCGAGGCTGGAACCCGCAGGTGAGGTGTGCCCTCGGTCGGTCGAAGAGAAGGGGAGGAAGAGTCGGCGCGTTGGTGTGGGTTAGGGCACGCGACCATTAAGCCGCGACAAGGGAAGAGAGGGTTTTTAAGTGAACCCCTTTTTGCGAATCAACCCCTATAATTTGGAAAAATCACGTCCCTACCCTTCATACTAATGTTTTGAGCAATTTAACCCTTCAAATCTCCAAAATTCCGATCCGATCCCTAAGTCTAGAATTTCTCTTTCATTCAAACCCTTGTTAGGTTTCAAAAACCCCAAACATCTTCGGTAAATCACCGAAAAATTTTCTGGTCCAAGTTTTGTGTCGCCGAATTTAACAATTTCCTTCCAACCAGACCTTTTTCTTAACCAAGACAAGAACACCATATGATTATAAATAAAGATAGTTATCTTTGAAGTTCGAGATGCAATGCTAGTAATATGAGGCATAGTACCTATATCTTTCAAAATGAGATTTAAGCAGTGGGCAGCACAAGGAGACCAAAAAATACTTTCATACTTTTCATGAATGAGTTTCCCAGCCGTTACATAATTAGCCGCATTGTCAATTACCACATGCACAACATTACTAGGCCCTATCCATTCAATAACTTCATAAAATAATTTGCACAATGTAGAGACATTTTTTACCACATCTGAAGCATCAACAGACTTCACAAAGCACATACCAACTGGGCAATATACCAAAAAATTGATCAAAGTTCTTTGTCTTTGATCTGTCCAACCATCAGCCATAAGTGTGCAACCACTTTCTTTCCATTTATTCCAATAGCTATCCACAAGTGGTTGACATTATTTCTTAAGATCTCCTAATAAATGCACCTTTATTTTGTCATAAGAAGGACCTTATAACCAGGTCCAATACCAGCAATACCATCCAATACATCTTTAAAAAAAGGTGACTGAATTGCATTAAAAGGAATCCTTGCATGAATAAGCCATCTGGCAACTCTCAAATCAACTTCATGTAATGCCTCCTTGCTTTGAAATGCACTTTTCAAACTTGGTTGACCTCCCTGAGTTGATCTTGCTGCAAAGTAACTACTAACTTTTGCCTTTTGCTTGCCTTTGTCTCCAACAACTTGCACTTTAGATGGTGGATGCCTAAGATTAATCTCTTGTTCAAATGTTTCCTCAGTCTTATCACCAAAGCTCAGAGAATCATCATTACCCTTAGTTTTCTTGATTTCTTCTAAACTTGTCAACATTTCCTCTTTCACATCATGAGAAGCTTTCATGCATTTAACTATGTTTTTTTGTTTTTCCTGCAAGATGTTGTTTCATCTTATTAATCCCTCCACCTTTGTATTGCTTTAAACAAATCAAGCATGTATATAATGGTCTCCTTTTCTCAATTGTCAAATTAAAATACTTCCATGCCGGATCAGTTTCCCCACGACTAGAAATTGAGGAAGATTGATTGTCAGGATTGGCAGCTGCAGCTTCAGGTACGATATTGTTTACTTCTATAGACTGATTTGGAGTTGGAGCATTCATATCTGAATCTACAAATTGAATTTACATTTCACATAATGAAGCAAATAAGCATGATCACATAATAATTAATCATTAAGCAGAATCAACAGTGTTACAGTAAATCATTAAGCATGTCACATAATGATTAATCATTAAGCATAATCAACTGTGTTACAGTAAATCGATTACAACCAACACTGTTACTCTTGAAGTCGAGCATGTTAATCATTATTGATTAATGAACTTGATTAATGAACTGCGTTACTCAAAAATTAAAACTTAAAACTTACGATTACCTTCAGGCTTCGACCACAAAAGCGAAAGGCTGGTCGAGCCGATGCGATGCAGCGACGTTGGCGGAGGCAGGAGATGCTGGCGGAGGCAGGCGACGCTGGCGGAGACTCAGTGGCTGGCGAAGGTGCGGCGATTAGCGACGCTGGCGGAGGCGATGCAATGTGGCGACGCTGGCGGAGGCGCGACAACGTTGGCAAAGCGGGGCGATGCGGAGAGAAGGCAGAGCAAGTTGCAAGTGAGAAGACGAGGCGACGCGCGAGAGATCGCCGATTACGTGATTAAAAATTAGGTTTAATGTTTTAACTTTTAACTTTTTGGCTTTTTTTTTTAATTTTTTTAAAAATCAAACCGGGTGAACCGGGTTGTCCGGTTCACCCGGTTCCCGACCGGTTCAAACCGGTTCACAACCGGTTTTTGGACAGGCGATTTTCAGACCTAATCCGGACAGGAAATCTGGCCGATTCCCGGTTCAACCGGTCCGATCGGTCGGTCCGATCTGATTTTCTTAATACTGGGTTTGGGAATTACATTCTCATTTAGTCATGTGTCTGTCCTCCTTTACACGTTAATCATTATCCGAGAGATTAAGACAGAATTACATTCTCATTTAGTCATGTGTCTGTTCTCCTTTACACGTTAATCATTATCCGAGAGATTAAGGCTGCGTTTGGTATATTTGTTTTTCATTTTTATTTTTCATAAAAATGTGATCTTTCAGAAAACATATTTGATTTGTATTTTTTAGACTTAGTTTGTAAAATAAGATATAGTGTTTTTTTTAGAAAAATAGAGAATAAAATATTTTTTTTAAATAATTTTTTTTCAAAAAATAAAAATAAAAAATAAAACAAATCAAATGCTCCTAATAGTTCTTGTATTTTTTTTTTTTCCATGTCAATCCTAAAATGAATATGTGGAGGCGCTAGACTAACAAATCGCTCTTTCACCGTCAGCGTAGCAGAGAGTCATGTGTAAATAAATAGGTTAGTAGAGAGTCATATGTGTGAATAAATAAAGTGAGGGTGTTTTGAGCAAATTGTCGTTTTTTATCGAATAAAATACCAGGGCGAGAAAGAGCACAGAGGCGACTGGCGAGGGCTGGACACAGAGAGAAGCCGGGGAAATGGCCGATGATGACGCCCCCCAACCATCTTCCCAGTACCGTCGAGAAGCGTTCAAGGCCTCAGGTACGATTACTTCCCTACTTTATTTTTCTCCTTCGATTCCTTCTTTAGCTTCGCCGGTGGACGTTCGAAATACGCACTCGACTTCGCGTGTTCTGGAGAGTTTGAAACCCTTGAAATATACCCCCGCTAAAAAAAAAATCAATTTTGTAGGACGCCGGTGAGAAGTGAGCGATTGGTTTCTTGGCCTGGATTTAGTTAGTGGTCGTCTGTTTGCAACAAGGACGCTGCATTATCCGAGCTAGTGCTCTGAGAAGTTCATCTTGTGCTAAGATAGCGTCGATTTTCACTACTTAGTATATCTTTTTCTTGATTAAAAGATGAACTATGAACTTAGATTCGTTTCAGGTTTTTGAGCCTCAACTCGGTTTGGTGGGGTGATAGAAAGGTCTGACTAGGCTAATGGAGCCAACTGTTTGCTCCAACTAGTTGATAACCGTCAAAACCAGTATATGAATCCATTGAAGGACTTCTATAATTGTGTATGTTTTTCCTGTAGGATGTGAATCTGCTAGTGCATTAAAGACTGAGAAACAGAGCCATTATCCACTAACATCACAAGAGAGTTTTGATTCGTCTTCATTTGCTCTTGTGATTGATATCTAAGTATCTTTTTGATATCCTTAAGCTTTTGTTATGAGGTGGCTACACGTGTTTGTAGATATTGGTAAATGGAAATTTCAATTCCATTGTTCCTAGGTTCTGAAGTCTCAACATTGGTCCTTTTTCAACTGAATAATTTTAAGTCAGATGGTATTTTCATTATTTTGTGACATGTTGCAATGGGATCTGTTACTCACGTATGATTAAACAAATGAAAACTAAAATAGATAGCTAGAACTTTCTACATTGATAACCAAGTCAGGAATTAACTGGCTCAGTGTTATGTTTCTTAGAATTCTAGTGTACGTGCCCACTTTATACACTCAATGGGATATTTAAAAATTTGTCAGTCTATATTATTGAATCTCACATTACCTGAGTTATGTATCGGAGTCAAGACCAATTGAAGTCAAAATTTAAGAATTTCCAAGGAAGGACATGTTAGAATTTTTGGTTTATCTTGTTGAATTCTAGACGAACTTCATCTGGGTAGGAGATATCTGATGGAATTATTTTCAATATTAGTTCTTTGTTGCGTCTATTTGTTAATTATGCTTATATTAGTGTATTAGTGATGCTAAAATTTATCTTGGCCAGCAGTACATAATACTTCTGCACAGCGGAGGCGTCAACTTGCAGTTGCAGTGGGAAAAGAGAAACGAGAGGCCTTGATACGAGCAAAACGCTTGTGCCGAGAAGCACTATTTGAAGATAATGAAGTTTCATTGGAAAGGGACATGGACACTGATGTGGAACAAACTGTTTTGGATGCTCAAACCTCTCAAACTGTGGATGATCTAAAATCTGCACTGACATACCAGTATGTACTTTCTATTTTGACTAGATTCACATGATCGCATTTACTTTTAAAAGCTTAAAAATCTTTTATTTTACTCTCATGCATGTGTATTGTGTTTTTTTTTTTTTTTTTTTATATGTTGTTGTAAGGTTATTGTTTGACCTGTTACTTTCAAGATCTTGTAAATTTTATGCATGTGTATTGTGTGTGTGTGTGTGTGTGTGTGTGTTTTGCATTTATATGTTGTTGTAATGTTATTGTTTGACCTGTTACTTTCAAGATCTTGTAAATTTTATCCCGTTTTCTAATTTCATGCGGTTTCCACCTAAAAAATTCTGTTTTCATTTGTACAGTTCCTAAGTTTGATTGTTTTGTCATATTCAAATGATAATTATTTGCATAAATAGTTTTGTTGGTTATTTAATGTAAAATCAAACTCTATCATTCTTACTACCAATCCTTGAATGGCAGACAATAGTATGTGTTCCAGGAGTCCATGTGTTGTTGACAAGTTGAAAGAAATAAAGGTTAAGGGCAAGGATAAGAGGAAGATAAAAAAGAAAACGTAAACAAACTTCTAGATGATTCAGATCTTCTTAATATTATGGTCTTGCATAGAGGTTAATGGAGGGATAAGAACAATGTAGTCGAAGCCTAATACTTGGGAAATACAACTTCTTGTTAGCCTTCTATATCTTGCCGCCTTTGTCATCTTGTTGAGAGTTAAAATTAAAGCTGCTTCCTGAATAAGAAAATCAATAGAATAATTGTGCATGAAGTAATTATCATGTTTGAATGAACCTTTGAAGTATTTTGTTGTCATTTGAGTGAAGTATTATATTATTAAATGTAATTGGAGTACAACTCTTGTTTATACAATCCTCAACCCTAATCATATATTTAAAAATAACAATGTGGGAGTAATCCATTACTTCTAAGACACTCTAAAGCTAGCTGGAGTATTGAAAATTTTCATTTTGTTGCACAAAAAAGACATTGATTCACATAAAGTGGCTGGGTAAAATATAGCAATCTCTTCTTTAAAAGAACTGCATGGCATATTGATTTTCTGACATAACCTAATCACTAGTGAAGTGGTAATCAACTTCAAATTTGTTAGTGTGTTCGTTAAACATTGGATTTCTTTCTATATTGATGAAACTGGATTTCCACAATTGCTATTTATCAGTTTGATGGTTGTAAATGTGAGTCCATCAGTTGAGGACTTAAAATCCACGACATCTCACAAGATGTTTGTTGTTATTCTATATTTTCTTTTGACATTAGAATGAGGTACTTCATTTTTTTCTCTCTTCCTTATTAGATTGTCACCAATACAAATGCAGAGTTCCCAATATTTAGAAAACTAATTATGTTTGTTTGTTTGTTCACTAAGTAGTTTACATGAACCTAGCTGTTCTTCGAATTTGAAGAATATGAGATTTTATGCGTCTAAGCAACAAATTTCAGATTTACCCATGCGATTGCTTCTGGAGATGGAAGTGCTGAAACCAACAAGCTGAGACTCTAGTCATAGTTATTCAATGTTATTTGTGAGAGATTATCACATATTTTGTCATGGGATTATAAGTTCAAGTGATTATTATTTGTAAGAGATTATCAGATATTTTGTCATGGGATTATAAGTTCAAGTGATTATTTATAAATAATGAAATTATATTGAACTCTAACTTCTAATTATGGTTGAAGTGCAAAAAGAATTTGTTGATTAAAAGTTGAGACATTGACACAGGCATATAAGCAAGTTTGGTTAAGAGCTGTTAATAAATTTGAAAATAGGTTTATTAGTTAACAGAAGACAGAGAGAATGGACTATGGAGGATCAAGGTCAAGGGAGCCAGTTTTCCAATCTATCTTATTTTCTCACCTTTTCGCTTCTGTACTTTATTGGAAATTCCAAATTCTCTCCCTATAATGTTCTGATAGACACTTTGAAAGCTAAAAATTATGTTCCTCATGTTAGCTTTCTTTTAGCCCTCATAAACCTCATTGGCCTGGTGTGTTTTAATCAAAACATCAGTGGAAAGGGGGCTACACAAAAAAAGGTGGAAACATTACGTGAGCTGAGGCGGCTGTTATCAAAATCTGAAGTCCCTCCTGTCAAAGCAGCACTCGAAGCTGGAGTCATTCCTCTCCTGGTGCAGTGCTTAGCTTTTGGGTCACCAGATGAACAGGTTTGCATCTTCTACCAATTCCTAATAAGTTTTTGCAACTGGAAAACAGTTGTTCTGAAATAATTCAGAGGCATTCATGTTATCCGATCAACTTTCCTGCTATCTACATTTTATAAAGACCGATGTGGTCTTCTGAGTTCTGAGTTCTGGTAATGCAGGAAATTATATCAATCCAATTATCTGAATTGATTCCTTCTAAATGTTTGTCATGCTATTATAACTGCCTTTTTAATCTATATACAGTTGCTTGAGGCAGCTTGGTGTCTTACTAATATAGCCGCCGGGGACCCAGAAGAAACAAAGTCGTTAATGCCTGCACTTCCTTTGCTTGTAGCTCACATTGGAGGTTTGTTGAACATCTATAGTTTTCTAAGCATAGTGTTTTTTTCCGTTGCTTTTTTATTTGATTTTAGATGCTCCAAAGTGGTTTGTGCGGAGCAATTCTAGAGATGTAAAGTTATAAAATCCATATGGTATGTCATTTTTTTCTGTCCTTGGTTCATTGTTTGGTTATTTCTACTATTTTGTCAATTGCAATCATCGAGTTCATAAATTCTCTCCCTGCCTACCGACGATGTCTGGTTCTTATTTAATTTTGTCCAAGTCTGCATGATTCTCTGCCTTGTGGTTGTTGCTTTTGTCTCACCGGCCAGATTTCAAAATAATCCCAATTTTGTGATCCTGTTTATTTTCTCTATGGTCTTTGCATGTATGAGAACCTTAACTTGAAATGCAAACCTTTTTGAAGTCATCTTGATATCTGAATTTATTATGTGAACTGTGTCTTGCTCAGAGGATTAAAATGCTCATCTTTCATGGAAAAATCCTTCTATACATGAATGGGTTTTTTGATGAAAGCTAGGTCTAAACAGACCAACCAAGACCGTTTTAATGGTGCTTCTGACACAAAATCTCGTGCCTGTTGGCATGGCTGAGATTTTTCGTTTTGCTCTCTTGCCGAGACACTGAACGAGTTGATACCAACACTGAACAAAAGGAGAGGGTGCAGAATGGCACATTAGCACCGACACTGAAGGAGAAGTGAGGGAGAGAGTGAGAGAGAAGATCATCTGTAGGAGGAAGGAGTAAGTGAGAGTTGGTGAGAGAGAGAGAGAGACAATGTAATCCACTCCAGCTTCGCGAGAGAAGTGATGATATCCACTCTGTCATCATGAGTGAGTGAGAGGGAGAGAGAGTAGCGGCTTCACATGAGAGAGAATCGGCGTCAAGAGAGATGGCGAGTGAGAGATAGATTGGAGAGAGAGTAATCATGCAAGAGGTTGAAGGGAGAAAAAGAAGAAGAAAAAGAAAGAAATTAGGATTTTATTTCAAAACTCCTTTAATTGAACAACAAAATATGGTTAAAATTGATCTGATCAAAAAATTTCCATTCAATCTTAAATTGATTAAATCAAGTTTGAATTAAGCCCAATTTGAAGGTACTCAACCAAGATTATAAACCCTAGTCTACTCAAATGATAAACCCTACCCTACTCAAATGATCTTTTAATTGCTATACTCTTATACTTGTAAGTTAATAAGTATCGAAATTGTATTGACACGGCATGATATAAAAATCTTTATTGTTCCAATCAGATACTCTTATACAGCTCAGGATTTTACACCTTAGTTGCCTTGGTTACTACAATTTGGTTGGTACTTTTTTTTTTTTGCAACCAGTTTATTCCTACAAAGTAGTAGTATATATAGATAGAAAGTTAGAAGCACTTACATATATGAGGAGTTCTGGACTCTGAATTAACTAGTAGGAAAAAGGATCCCTGTCGAGTTTAAAGAAAATACCAAAGCATCAGCTGTTAATATTTGCAAGCAGAGTTACAAGGTTCATTTGCAAAAATTATACTACATTGAAGTTCCATAAGATAGTAATTTTAGCCATGCATGTCGTTAATATGCACCATGTATCCGCATCCACATATTTCGTATTAAAGTATTCATCCTCATTAGATGTATTAACAAGGAGTATGGGATGATAATATGCTTTTATTGGTAATCATTTTTATTACTCAAAAATAACTCTACTGACATGTAGTATGTAATGAATAATGGCAAGGATTTACTGAACCAGGTTGATTTTTGATAATATTCTTTGGTGGCAAAAAAGTTTATGTTTTTGTTCTTCTTGCATGTCTAAAATCTGATCAGTATTACCTATACTATTTATCTGGTAGAGAAGAGTTTGGTGCCCATTGCTGAGCAGTGTGCTTGGGCTTTGGGAAATGTTGCCGGTGAAGGAGAAGAGCTCAGGAATATTTTACTTGCACAAGGAGCTTTATTACCTCTTGCACGTTTAATGATGTCTAATAGAGGTTCCACTGCAAGGACAGCTGCATGGGCATTATCAAATCTCCTTAAGGTATGCATCTTTAATTTTTTAAGTTGAAATATTCATTAACAGTCATATATAATATAATATATATTTATATAAATATATTGTCAACTCCACCCGTGACGACCCAATCATGGCCGGTCTCAAGCCTGGATAAAGGAGGAGGATTACGTTAAGTTGTCAGTCAGCGTTACTATAGCAAATGTTAAATGAATGAATCCATTAAACTATTATGCCAATGTTAGGTTGTTTCCCAGAACGAATGCATTGCGGGGTCCAACTATAACGTCTCTGCAAATGACCGCTGCATCTCCAAAACTCGGATGTAGTGTTAAATATGCAAGAGTTCGTAGGCAAGGACTGCTACATCTCCATGAGAACTTGGGTGTAGTGTTAAATAGCCAAGAATTCTCACACTATAGGTGGGATAAGAACAAACATTATAGAAAGACTAATAGTCTAAGATTTGGAACATGGAACGGAGTTTCACTTGTAAAGCAATGGAAGTAGTAGATACGATGATTAGGAGAATAATTTGTATTTGTATGTATAAGAGACAAAATGGGTAGGCAAGAAGGCAAAAGATGATAGAGAACTCGGGTTTTAAGTTATAGTAATAGGAAAGAGTAAAACAAGAAATGGAGTGGGTATTTTTTTTAGATAGTTCTTTAAAAGATGAAGTTGTTGGAGTAGTTAGAAAGGGAGACTCTCAAGATAGTAGTGACAAAAGAAGCTGTGAACGTAATTAGTATATATGCACTTTAAGTAGGGATTAAATGAAGAAACCAAATCAACATTTTGGGATGACTTAGATGGGATATCACAAAATATTTTGCCAAATGAAATGATTTTAATAGAAGGCGATCTAAATGGACATGTCAGATTGAAAAAATGAGGAATATGAGAGGGTATATAGGGCTTATAAGTTTGGAACAAGAAATAAAGAAGAGAAAATTATATTGGATTTGCACCTTATATTGGCTAATATGGTTTTTAAGAAAAAAGAACACTTGGTCACATTCAAAAATGGAAATCATAAATCACAAATTAATTTTTTTATGGTTAGAAAGAGGTAGAAAGATTTGTAAAGATTGCAAGATCATCCCTAGAGAAAACTTAACTATTCAATATAGGTTAGTAGTTGATCCTGTCAACGAGCAAAGATCGGTTTTCCTTCGGATGACGCGATCTAACCAAGCCGACTCGGTCTACTGTAGCTTTGGAGGTCGGACCGAAGTTGGGCTCTCAATACGGTGGAGTGGTTGCGAAATGGCAGCGACCCCTTCTCTGAAGTTCGAATGGGGTTTATATAGGGGGGAGAAGAGGGCCTTCCCATGTGTGAGCGGTCATGTCTATTTAAGAGAAGATCAATCGACAGATCTCGATAGTGACAGCTACATTCAATGCCCTGACACTGCCATAGCCACCTGACACTCGTAATCGTCTGACACACTGCCTAATATATCTTTTCTGTCCCTCTTTAATTATTGACGGCTTTGCCAGGCAATGATTATGCCAAGGGGATTATCCTAAGAATATCTGATAAGAAAGGCTCAAGCGATAAGAGAGGCTCGCAGTTGTCTGGTCGTCTCCGTGTGATCACAAGTACCGGATCTCGGACAACAGACCTCAAGGATCCCGACCTCAGGTGGCCGACCTCCAGGATCCCGACCTCGGATGGCCGACCCCGAGGGTCCCGACCTCGGATGATCGGGCCTGGGGGTCCCAACCTCGAACGGCTGACCTCGGGGGTCCCATCCTCGACCTCGGACGACTGACCTTGGGGGGTCCCGACCTCGGATGACCGACCATGAGGCGATCTTTACCCTGGCCTATTACTACCGGTTCAGATCAGCAATCGAACCCGACCGAGCCCTTGATCTTTCTAAAAATCATACGCCCGGATCACAAGCCTCCCTCTCAAGTCTAGTCGAAGGAGGAGCGTGATCCGACTGACTAGGCTCCCGGCTCGGTCGGCTTGCCGCGCGTCACCTCGTACGGTTGATCCTTCCTTTTAATGCCGTATCTTCTATCAACTCCTCATTAATGCGAAGACGCGTGTCGCTTCCCGACTGGGTGCTTCGAGCAGCGAAACGTCACTGGCGTGGCCTGGGCGTCGTGCGAGTAACGCTTCGAGGTCTGGGAAATGACAAGGATCGGACGGTGAGGAGTCTACCCCGCCATTTTCTTTTTCTCCATCGGACGGTCCTCCTGGTTTCACCCGGGGTATAAATAGGATTGCCCTCTCATTTTGCCTCTTTTCATCCTGGCCTTCGCTTTTCACCCAATTCTGGTCCGACCTCCGCCGCCTGATCTCCTCTATTCCGACGAACGGTGTCTCCGGCGAACTTCATTCTTAGGTACTCTCTCTCCTTGCCGAACTCCTGCCGTGCCTTTTCTGATTTTGTTTTGATGGCCTCATCTTCCGCACCTCCGTCTGCGTCTCCCGAGCCATGGTACTTGACTACCCGATCTTCTCTTACCCTAGGTCAGATAGAAACTCTACGCATAGATTACTTGATCCCAGAAGACCCNTGCCGTCGATAGAGGGGGTGAATATCGACCGTCAAAAACTTCGTTAGACTTTTGTAAGACTTCTGGACTCAGATCGTTAGTGCAGCGGAAACATAAAAGTAAAATAAAAGAAAGCAAAACAGGGGACACGGCAGGTTTATTTACTTGGTTCCCAACCCCCAGGGTCAGTACGTCCAAGGCCTATGTACTCGGCGTTGAGTCCACTAATAGTCTCCCTTCCGGAATTTCCGGAGGCGGAGAAACCCGTCTTACAGTGTAGAAGTTACAATGACAAGTATTGAAAAATAAGTACAGTAACTTTAAAAGCAAACCGAACACAGAAAGTGAAGCTCGACCGATCTGGACCTCCGAAGTGCCGCGCACTTCCTCCTGGAGCCTCCCGGTCATAGAACCTCGTCTTTAGCGCGTTGTCGTCGGTCGAAATGAATAGAATCGTAGTTGGAAAGTGTGTAGGAAGCAGAGGGGTCGAAGCCCCTTTTATAGCCCTCCTGGGGGCGCCCCGGACGCTGGGGGCGCCCCGGAAGACTCGGTCAACCTTTATCCTTGCGCCTACCTCGTCGCAAGTGATAAGGCCTTTGACCAGGGCGCCCCGGTTATCTCGGGCGCCCTCTGGAGCGCTTATCCTTTGCTTCTGGCTTCGAAACAGTGAAGCAGCCTCGTAGTACTACCTGGGGGCGCCCCCAGCACTGGGGGCGCCCCCAGCACTGGGGGCGCCCTGGTCATGGGGGCGCCCCCCCTGCTGGGGGCGCCCTGGTTAGGGCTTTCAGCAAGGTTCTCTATTTTCCAAGCTTGGTACCTGCAAGATATATATATGCAAAGCAAGTATACATGAAATATTAATCTTACGAACTTGGTTCGGACTTCGGATTGGCACACAATCCTAGGTCGAACCGACGCAAACTCTTACCCCCGAGAAAGCGCCTTTCACCTACTCCTTTCAAGAGATGGTTGTCGCCCGGTCCTTCGGGTGGACTTTTGCCTAGCCGCCCTTCTCTAGGTCTTGGATACCAAGCATCCCTTCGCTTGGTGCCTAGCAGCCCTTCGCTAGGTCTTGTTTCCCTGACAGCCCTTCGTCAGGTGCCCAGCAGCACTTCGCTAGGACTTGTTCCCCTGACAACCCTTCGTCAGGTGCCTAGCAGCCCTTCGCTAGGACTTATTTTCCTGACAACCCTTCGTCAGGTGCCTAGCAGCCCTTCGCTAGGTCTTTTCTTTCTGGCAGCCCTTCGCCAGAGCCTAGCGGCCCTTCGCTAGGTCTTTTCGTTCTGGCAGCCCTTCGCCAGAGCCTAGCGGCCCTTCGCTAGGTCTTAGGGTTTCCATGCCTAGCTTAACTAGGACTTTTCTCAGGCTTAGGTTACTTCTCCTTCGCTCCCCTTTGTCTGTTCAACATATTACTGACTTAAGTACATTGTCAAACATTAAAACACATAAAGGAGAACATCATTGATGCAACTTGCACCAACAATCTCCCCCTTTTTGATGTTTGACAATAACTTAAGTTAGATTGGTTTAAGGGCTAAATTGCTATCCTTGGGATAGAATAAAAGGTATAGGTTTTGGGAGAGTAAAAAATATTCTAATTGAAAAAATTCTAACTTAAGCACTCTCTCCCCCTTTGTCATGCATCAAAAAAAACTTGCATCAACAATAAAAAACTTTGAATTTTTGTTTTGAAAATACTTAGTGCAATTTTGTTTTTAAAAAATTGCATAAATTTGAAAAATGCTCTAGGTTTAAAATATAAGTACTTTGAAAAGATGATTTGTAAGGAGTGCAAGTACTTTTAAAAGATTATTTAAATACCTTTTTGAAAAAGTATAAGTATATTTTTTGAGAAATTAAGTACTTAACAATACATTTGAAAATATTTTTTTTTTCAAAATTAAGAATATTGGTTTTGAAAGACATAAGTACCTTTTTTTTGAAAATATTTTACTTGATTGAGTTTCTTTTCCAGTCTGACACCATCCTAGGAAACCTTGTTGACCACAAGGACATTTCCTAAGTGTCCTGGAAAGTTTTCAAACAAGTAAATATTATGATAATATTTCACAAAGTAAGTGCTGAAAAACTGTGTGAATTTTTAAGATCTAATATTTTACTTAACTTGGTCTATTTTCCAGTCTGACACTATCCTAGGAAACCTTGTTGACCACAAGGACATTTCCTAAGTGTCCTGGGAATTTTCCAACCTAAGTAACTATTATTTCAAAGTCATTTCATAAGTCACACAAATTTTAACAAGTGGTATTTTGAAAAACATAGATTTTTAGTATTTTAAAAGCATGTAATTGAATAATTCTTTTAATTTGACCTCCCCCTAAACTTGACTCAGTCCTGGGAAGCTTGTTGACCACAAGTACTCTTCCTTTGAGTCTTAAGGTTTGATTCAAATCAAAGGAATTTTCTAATAATAAAAAATAGTTTAAGACTTGAAAAAATTTGACTCAGACTCCCCCTAAATCTGACACATCCTAGGAGTCCTTTTTAGATTATGAAGTGGACCTTCCTCTGTGTCTTTAGGGTTTATCAGAATCAAAGGAACAGGTAAACATTTGATTTTTGCAATAGGTAAAATCTTTTTCGAAAAGCCACAAGTGATAACGATTAAAGCATGATTTTCGAAAAGATATTTTCAAATAATAGTAATGTTTTTAAAGTGCAGTTTGAAAAATATGAAAAGCACTCCCCCTGCATCAATGCCGTTTGACTCTATCTAAGTGCCCTAAGGAACTTTAGTGTTGTCCTAAGAGGCTTGTGTCTAATTGCGTGAGTCAATTAATTTTTGAAAACAATATACCTTTTTTGAAAAATGTGTAATATATATAATAATCAGACAAGCATGAATTCCATAAAAACATTATTATGTTAAAGCTCTATTTTGAAAAATATATTTTTAGGAAAATATTCTAACAATTTTGAAAAACAATTTTGAAAAATATTTTTCAATTCATTAGTCCTTAACATCTCACCCATTTTAGATATATCAAAACAACAAGCATGATTGCCTTATAGGTGTATTGTGAGATGCTTGAATCATTTTCCATAAATTATTAAATCTAAGATTTAATTGAAATTTATGTTAGATTCGAATTTGACAAAAGACAATTTGAATTTGAATTTCAGAAATTGGCTTCCAGGTCTTGGCGAGGCACTAGGCCTTCTTTGGCCGTAGCCTTATGGGATCATCCACCCTTTCCTTGACAAAGCCTTTTAATGAAATTTCATTTTCAAATTGAATTAGGTCATTTTCTGGTCTAACTAGCTTGGGTCTTGGATCGGTAGCTTCGGCTGGTTTCACCAGTCTAAAGAGACCAAGTAGACTTGATCTTATTAGAGTTGGTTTCCCCAACGTACTATCATCTCACCTCCTCCCAATACTATGTTGCCAAATTTCAATTATCTTTCTCTTATGACCTTTCTAAATTATGCATAAAATTTAAATATGAATGACATGTCATATATTTTAAGGAAAATAGCAAATGCATGGCATGACAATTATGCATGAGTCAAACAAGTCAAGGCATTTTATTTTTGTTTCTAAAAATGTATCAAATTCTCGATTTGATACATATCGTGTGAACCTGCGAATATGTCAACCCACTTTGACATATTTGATTTTATTGAATTAATTGTTGCGGTTTGGGTAAGGTTTTAGTTTGGTTCAGGTTTAAGTGATTTAAGATCTTGATTGGATTTAGTTGAATTAAAATTGAGTTGATTTGAATTAACTGATTTAAAGTGAATTTAATTGAATTAATTTGAATTAAAATGAATTAATTGAATTAATTTGAATTAAGGCGAATTAATTGAATTAATTTGAATTTAATTGAATTTAATTGAATTATATGAATTCATTCGAATTTAATTGAATTATATGAATTAATTCGAATTTAATTGAGCTTAATTGAATTATTTAAGATTTAATTAATTAATTTGAATTTTTTAGGAATTAATTAATTTGAATTTGAATTATTAAGAATTAATTAAATTGAATTCGAATTATTAAGAATTAATTAATTTGAATAAGAATTAATTAATTCGAATTAGAATTATTAAGATTTGATTTGTATTTAATTAATATTTAATTAAGATTTAATTAATTTGAATTTAAATAATTAAGATTTAATTAATTCGAATTTAATTTGAATTAATTTGATTTAATTGGATTTAATTTGAATTAATTTGAATTAATTTGAATTTGGATTTAATTTGAATTAATTTGGATTTAATTTGAATTTAGATTTAATTAGAATTAATTTGGATTAATTTGGATTTAGATTTAATTTGAATTAATTTGGATTAATTTGGATTTAATTTGAATTATAATGATTAATTAATAATTGTGGGTTTAAGTTCATCATTTTCATTATTTCAAAAATTTCTTCTTCATTTTTGTCTTTCTTTTCAAGTTTCTCTAATAATTTTGATTTATTTGAATTTTTGTAATTTTTATTGATTATGGTCTTTATCTTAGAAAATTCTATTTCCTCCTCAAGATTAAGTTTTTCAATATCCTCACAGTAGGTGGAGTAAATTGGACCACTAGTTAAAGTTTTATAATAATATTCAATATTATCTATGATTAAGTTATTATCTAGGAGAATTTTATATTCAAAATTATCCTTAGAATTATCCTCAAATATATTTTCAATATTTTTAATATTTATCTCTAGATTATCTTTATGAATTAATCTTGAGATTTTCAGAATTAATTTCGGATTTATCCTTAGGATATTCGAATTTGAATTCGGATTTATCCTTAGGATTTTCAATTTCGAGTTCGGGATTGATTTCAGATTTAGATTCAGAATTAGTTGCATCATTATCTGTAGAATTATCAGAGTTTATTTTAGATTTAATATCAGAATTAATTTTAGCAATTATTGAATTGATATTAATGATTAAATAATTTATTTCTGACATTTTAGCCATATTCACATTATGTAACTTATTATTTAAAATATCTAATTGACTATGCAATAATTCTAACTTCTCAGGAAAATTATCTAAATTATTAAACGACATTGCAGGAATTTGTAAAGTTTTTGGAACATACATTTTTCGTACCTTTGCCGGACATTTATTTTTGTAGTGTCCGAATTTTTCACACTTAAAGCATTGCACGTGATCCTTGTTTTTCCGGACTCCTGGCGCTGGTATCTCCTTTGCCGCCGGTGACGAACGATTCTTACGAGTAGGGCACTGATTTTTGTAGTGCCCTCTCTCCCTGCACGTGAAACAAATAATATGGAATTTAAAATTTGACATTAAAATAAATATACCTGATTCACCCCTGAGCTCCCCCTCAACTCCTGGCGTCGTTGCTCCGTCGGCGGTTAGTCCGGTGAAGAGCGGCTCGGCTCTGATACCAATTGTAGGACCGGTGCCGTCGATAGAGGGGGGGGTGAATATCGACCGTCAAAAACTTCGTTAGACTTTTGTAAGACTTCTGGACTCAGATCGTTAGTGCAGCGGAAACATAAAAGTAAAATAAAAGAAAGCAAAACAGGGGACACGGCAGGTTTATTTACTTGGTTCCCAACCCCCCAGGGTCAGTACGTCCAAGGCCTATGTACTCGGCGTTGAGTCCACTAGTAGTCTCCTTTCCGGAATTTCCGGAGGCGGAGAAACCCGTCTTACAGTGTAGAAGTTACAAAGACAAGTATTGAAAAATAAGTACAGTAACTTTAAAAGCAAACCGAACACAGAAAGTGAAGCTCGGCCGATCTGGACCTCCGAAGTGCCGCGCACTTCCTCCTGGAGCCTCCCGGTCGTAGAACCTCGTCTTTAGCGCGTTGTCGTCGGTCGGAATGAATAGAATCGTAGTTGGAAAGTGTGTTGGAAGCAGAGGGGTCGAAGCCCCTTTTATAGCCCTCCTAGGGGCGCCCCGGACGCTGGGGGCGCCCCGAAAGACTCGGTCAACCTTTATCCTTGCGCCTACCTCGTCGCAAGTGATAAGGCCTTTGACCAGGGCGCCCCGGATATCTCGGGCGCCCTCTGGAGCACTTATCCTTTGCTTCTGGCTTCGAAAAAGTGAAGCAGCCTCGTAGTACTACCTGGGGGCGCCCCCAGCACTGGGGGCGCCCTGGTCATGGGGGCGCCCCCCCTGCTGGGGGCGCCCTGGTGCATGGGGGCGCCCCCACAGCTGGGGGCGCCCTGGTTAGGGCTTTCAGCAAGGTTCTCTATTTTCCAAGCTTGGTACCTGCAAGATATATATATGCAAAGCAAGTATACATGAAATATTAATCTTACGAACTTGGTTCGGACTTCGGATTGGCACACAATCCTAGGTCGAACCGACGCAAACTCTTACCCACGAGAAAGCGCCTTTCACCTACTCCTTTCAGGAGATGGTTGCCGCCCGGTCCTTCGGGTGGACTTTTGCCTAGCCGCCCTTCGCTAGGTCTTGGATACCAAGCATCCCTTCGCTTGGTGCCTAGTAGCCCTTCGCTAGGTCTTGTTTCCCTGACAGCCCTTCGTCAGGTGCCCAGCAGCCCTTCGCTAGGACTTGTTCCCCTGACAACCCTTCGTCAGGTGCCTAGCAGCCCTTCGCTAGGACTTATTTTCCTGACAACCCTTCGTCAGGTGCCTAGCAGCCCTTCGCTAGGTCTTTTCTTTCTGGCAGCCCTTCGCCAGAGCCTAGCGGCCCTTCGCTAGGTCTTTTTCGTTCTGGCAGCCCTTCGCCAGAGCCTAGCGGCCCTTCGCTAGGTCTTAGGGTTTCCATGCCTAGCTTAACTAGGACTTTTCTCAGGCTTAGGTTACTTCTCCTTCGCTCCCCTTTGTCTGTTCAACATATTACTGACTTAAGTACATTGTCAAACATTAAAACACATAAAGGAGAACATCATTGATGCAACTTGCACCAACAAAGTCTGCCTTTCTAAATGGATTCATTAAGGAGGATGTTTATGTAAGTCAACCTCTAGGTTTTGAGGAATAGATCATCCTAGCTATGTTTTTATACTTAAAAAGGTCCTATATGGACTAAAACAAGCACCTAGAGCCTGGTATAAAAGACTATCAACTTATTTAGTTTCTAATGGGTTTAACCAAGGCCAAATTGACCCAACTTTATTTATTAAATCCTTAGAAAATAATATATTTATATCCCAAATATATGTGGATGATATTATTTTTGGCTCAACTAACACAAGTTTTTTTAAAAGAATTTATAAAAATAATGGAAAATGAATTTGAAATGAGTCTTGTAGGTGAACTAACATTTTTTCTTAGGATTTCAAATTAAACAAACCAAAGATGAAAATAATGTTCACCAATTTAAATATACAAAAGAATTAATTAAGAAATTTGAAATGGAAAATTATAAAGAAATTACCACCCCTATGGCAATAAACATTAAAATAGATAGTGACCCAGAAGGAAAACCTGTAGGCTTAAAGCACTTTAAAAGTGCTATAGGTAGCTTACATTAAATTGCTAGAAGTCCTGATATTTTATTTGCAGTAGGTATTTGTGCTAGGTACCAAACCTGTGCTAAGGAATCTCACTTAAGTGCTGTCAAAAGAATATTTAGGTAAATTAAAGGTACTTTGAATGTAGGAATTTGGTATCCTAGGACTCCTAATTTTGACATATTAGGTTACTCTGACTCAGATTATGCCGGATGCAAGTTGGATAGAAAAAACACTAGTGGAAGTTGTTAGATGTTGGGTCACAACTTAGTTAGTTGGTATGGTAGGTGTCACGCCCCGAGACCCAGGAGCCGCTGTTCCAATATAAAATCGGACAGCACCTCCCCTGTCCGTCGGACAATTTACACATACAAACACACACGCAGATAATAATAGACATCACCACGCAGTTATATTTGGCCTCAGGCCTCAAAATAGATAAACAAACATAAAAAAAAACACCCGACAACTAAGTAAATCATACCTGACTGCGGACCGGTCCGACTTACGACGAAACAACCAATACACAAAAGCCCTTTAGGGCACACGACACATAGGACATATACAAAACGCTAAACGGAAAATAAAACAATGCACTAACAAGTACAAAACAAAATTCTACGGTCGCGATGGGTAGGGATTGGCTGCTGGACTCTTCTGGCGACTCCAAGTATCTCAACCTGAAATAAAAACATATATGGCAACGGGGTGAGTCCATAACTCAGCGAATACCCAACAGATATGCGTAGAAAGTTATAATAACAATAGGAGTCTACGCTGATACAGTCTCATATGAACAATATGAAAGGGTATACTGAAGCTACTGAATCAAGATACATACCTGAATCCATCTAACCTGGAAAGAGGGTAATAAATACCAAATGGAACAACAATAGACATATAAGCAGGATAACAAGTCTCCAGTATATGCAATGTCAATCAAGTGCAAGAATCAAGTGCAGCAAACAATGCACGATGCATAGTATGCACATGGTGCAATGACATGTGTCACCCCTAGTCCCAGTCAGGATATCATCCACGACGTCCGCGTGGGTAGAGCTGTGACAACCTGTACCCAGTCAGGACATGGTCCACAACGTCCGCGTGGGTCAGCATGCAATAATGCAAGGATGGTGCATGCCCCAAACATATAAAGCACTCTGATGCAATGACATGTGCCACCCCTAGTCCCAGGCAGGATCGTCCACAACGTCCGCGTGGGTAGAGCTGTGACAACCTGTACCCAGTCAGGACATCGTCCACAACGTCTGCGTGGGTCAACATGCAATAATGCAGAGATGGTGTATGATAGATACACATACCTTCCTCACTAATATCCTTAATATACTAAGTCTCAGCCTGAATTCCTATAACAGGAAATGCTGGTGACCTACAAGGTATACTGGCCGAAATCCACAGATCCCTCATGTCAAATGCAAGAGATACATCACGATATCTAAGAATACGTATAGATATGACAAAATCCGAGACTGTATAGAACTAACTGCATAATAACACAGGGATAAAACAGCAAGTATCCAGAACGACATAATAAACAGGGATAGCGTCTAATCTTACTGTTATCTATAACAGTCTAAGCATAGCAAAATGACAATATCAGATAGATAAGTCAAAGGGTACCCGCCTCCAAGAGTGGAAGTCCGTATCACAAGCAGCAAGAACTTCCCGTCCAGAAGTCCAACACAAATCGATCAGTGTCCTGTATCAAAGGGTATAATTTTTAGCTACCATAACAAATGATAACTTACCACACATAACTATACCCTTAATAAAACTACTCTAAAGTAATTCAGTGATTAGTTCCCACTTAGTCCAACTCCTAATCCATTTTATGTTTAACCCCGAGCTTAACCCAAGTCATCTCCTCTCCACCATAGTGGAATACAATCCTTAGAAACCATTAACCAAATCATGATCATGCTAGAATAGGTATCCAAAATTGAAAGTATACATGACAACCTCCATTTAGGTTTAACTTCACAATCCAAAAGAAACTCGACTCACAAAACCACTTCACCTGTTCTAAACTGATCCGACAGGGCATCAGTTCAATAACTCCAAGCTACCATCAGGTTCAACACTCATTCATGATCAAAATATCCTAAAGTCCAACATTAACTCCAATGCTAAAGGTAGCTTACGGCTTAGTATCAAACACCTAATACAATCACTCTATACAAACCTCAATCTGGTCAAAACAACAAATACCAATTAGATTTCTACTTATCAAAGCATCACAAGAACACCTCACACCATAGAAGTTCCCTCTTGCAATTGATGACACCAAAACCAATCAGATCAGCCACCCATAGCAAAACTCACCTCCTCTTCCCAAAAACATGCTCACGGCAAGCATAAATCAAGGTATCGGTTGACTATAAATTCATAGAACCAACCATTCAAAAACAACCTATGTCATTACCGTGACCATCCATACAGCAATAACATCAATCTAGCTACACCTATTCATCATGCTAATCAACCTCCAATCTCAATACCAAATAAACAGTTCTATTTTCCACGAACTTATGCAAGAACACAAACCCATAAAAGCCAATTCCAAAACCTAATCCAAAGCTCCAAACAAGACAAAATCATGAACATATCCTAATTAAACTAACTCACAATAGCAGGGAAATTCAGATCAACCATCATAGTAGCAAAACACAGAACTATAGTAGCCCAAAACACACATCTAAATGGTTGCTCATGATAGCAATTACAACAGCCCAAATCAGATCCTTCAAAAGAAACTAGATCAAATCCAATTCAAAAGAAACTCTACAAAACTTAGCCTAACAAAACATGCCACAACAAAAGCTCCCAAACAAATTGTGTAGCTCTCGATTGTATTAGAATAGGGCAACAACCAAAACACCAATCTCACATTCACCCTTCACAGATATTTCCTACCCATCAATCTAAACTAACCAGAGTTTCCAAATTCAGATGCTCAACTGAATTGAAGAGGATCAACAACTGAAAATCTAGATTTAAACCATCAATCAAGAAAACTCATTGCAGTAGATCAAAACACAAACACAAGAATCAATACTGATCACTGCTCAAACCCAAATAAAAAGGGACTCTCACCGCTGCGATGCGCCAGCGCACAGTGGCAGAGAAGTAGAAGATAAGAGGAAACACCCAAGACCACGCGACCTTCTTCTTCTTGCCGGTTTTGGATTTGTCGAAGGGCAACATACAGAGGAAGACTTTCGTGAATCCAAAATTTTGGCACACATGTAAGAACGACTAAACCAAGCGAATCCTGAATGCCAACCCTTACCCAATACGCCGTGGGAGAAGCCACATTGAACAGAAGGAGGCTTCGCCGCAAGAGTCGCTCGGTCGGCGAAGAGATCTGAGAAGCAAAGCAAGACGATGGGTCGGCGGTGCTGCGATCCGGTGAAGGGGAGAAGCTCCGTCGCAAGAGGAAGAAGAGAAAAAGGGGGCTCGGGAGTTAGGCTGCGGCTAGGGTTGCGGGCTGCGCTGCGCTAAGGTGAGCGAAGATAACATTTAAGTGGGGGGGCTTTTTGCATTTTAGTCCACCTATTCTACCTCAATTACATTTTCACCCCTAAGTTTGAACATCTTCGCATATTGCCCCTTTAAGATTTGGTTTTAAATCCTTTAAGTCCCCTAAACCTTGTCTAGAAACCCGGAAACCCTAGGACCTTTTTCCGAGAAATTTTCTGGAGCGAAATAAAAATGTCGGATTTAACAGTAGGAAGCAACACTGTTTGCATTATCCACAACTATAGCTGAATACATAGTCCTAGGAGAATGTGTAGCCCAATACTATGGATAATGCATACCCTTAAGGACTTCCAAGTAACCTACACTATCATTAAAGTTTACAATGATAATATTAACTCAATTAACCTTAAAAAAAATCCTATACACCATTCTAGAACTAAACATACTAAAGTAAAGTATCATTTTTTTAGGGATCATATAGCTAGGGGTGAAATTATAATTACACACATAGTGTCCAAATCTAACTTAGCTGATATTTTTACTATACCACTACCTAAGTCTGAGTTTAGTTCACTAAGAAGGCAGCTAGAATATGCTGAGTAGAATAGGTTTATTTATCTATTATTTTTTCTTAGTCATTTTCTTTAGCTATTTTTCAAAAATTATTTTCTTTGGCTATTTTTCAAAAATTATTATCCTTAATTATTTTAAAAAAATTCTTGTTTTTTAAAAATTAATGTTCTTTTAAAGATTTTTTTTTACTTATCGACTTAGTTTTCAAAAACTTACCCCCCTCAAAACTAGGGATTTTTCGTTATGGACTTAGCCTAGGCTTTACTCTTAAATTACATGCTCCTACAGACTTGGAAGCCAATATCTTAGAAGCACATTAGGATATCTTGATTGATAACTTAGACTGGGTTGATATGATTAGGCCTATGTGCATCTAAAGTAGTAGGGGCAATAAATACCAATGAATATTAATCAAGTTAAGTAATCAAGCTTAGAAAGTCTAATTTGATAAAACTACCTAACTTGACTAACCCAAGTGAAAGCTACTATTTTATAACAGTTAGTAAGTAACAAACTGGATTAGACAAGGGCCCATGGATATATTTTTTTGTTTGTTTTTCAAATTACTTTTCAAAATGATTGAATGTCTACATTTGAATGCTTATACTCAAATCATGCTTAGACTCAAATAGGTGAATTAACTTGGTTCAAATTTTATTCATCTGCATTACATTTTTTGTTATTTATTAGTTATCTATCTCAAAATTATTACTTAAAACATCTTACTTGCTTCCTTGAAAATAATTTTTGGCATTATTCATTTTTAACATAAAAATGTTGTTTTTCAAAATTTACTTATATTTTCAAAATTCAACGGCGCTGATACTTTTTTTTAGTTTTTTTCTTCTTTTCTTTATCTTTAACCAAGTTTTTTTATGGCAAAAGGGGAGAATAGAGAATAGTAAAATTTTCAAAGAATTTTTTTGTCCCTCCAAAATATTTTTTGATATATGGAAAGGGGGGGGGGAGTAGGGAAAATGTTAAAGTTAAAAGTTAAAAAATTTATTTTCAAAGAAAATTTGTCTAGGTATGCAAATGAATTTCATGTTTTTACTACTTAGTACTCTATTTCTTCAAAAACTCTATCTTTTCAAAAAGGAAAAAATTTTCATTTTCACTTAGGATTTTTTATTCAAAGTGATACTTAGAATTTTTCAAAGTGATACTTAGAAATTTTTTTTAAAGTAATTAACTTTTTCAAAGTGATACTTAGGATTTTTAAAAGTAATCAGAAAAATCTTTCAAATTGAAAAATGCACGTTTTTCGATAGCTTCAGGGGGAGAGTTTTATATCATGGGGGAGCTTCATGCAATTTTTTTTTTTTCAAATTTTCAAGTTTTTTTTAAAAATTGAACCCAATTTGCTAATGTTTCAAAACCTTAGGGGGAGATTACTTATCAAGGAGAGAGATTTACAAAGCAATTTTTAACTTTGAAAAAGATACTTTTACATTAAAAAATGTTGAACTATGTTTCTTTAAATTCTTGTGATATTTGCTTATCTGTTTTAAATTTTCTTTTGAACTAGGTTGCCATAAATCAAAAAGGGAGAGATTGTTGGTGCCAGAAGCACCAAATCGAACCTGGTTTTGATAATGGCAAAAGGTTTAAAGTTAAAGTGTGTTATTTGATCTAATGTGTTTAACTAAGTGTGTAGGAAAGTCCTAGTTTGTCTAGGTACGAAGTTTTGACCTGCAAGGTTGAACATGAAGTGCTGGCTTAGGAATGGGTATGAAGTCCTGGCCGAAGGCTGGGCACCGAAGACCTGACAATGGGTTGCGCATGAAGATCTGGTTCGTGGAATTAGGCTCGAAGACCTGATGGGGGGATGGGCACCGAAGACCTGATTCGGATGATCGGGCAGAAGACATAGCCAAGTGAGGACAACGGACACAAGTAGGGATGAGTTGAGATACAGATGTCTCGAGATTTACAAGCATCAGAGGCTGAGCAAAAGTCCAATCGGGGGTGCTGGTTAGCAAAAGGTAACATCTCTAGAGTAGAGTAGGTGAGGACGTATTCCCCGAAAGAGGGAACAGTAGGCATCGGTCCAACCTAGGATTTCAATTTGAAATCTAAAGTCAGGATCAGATAGCTCAGGCTGTCGTACATGCATATATTTCATATATAATTTATTGCATTTTGACTAACCTTTGTTGCAACCCAAGAAGTTGAACCAGTAGCCTTGAGGGAGCCCTAGATGACTTGGTGTGGGATCGGTGTCGATCGATAGAGAGGTGAATATCGACCCGAACTTACTCGTTGGATATTTGTCGTTCGATCATCTTTCTATCAAAGTTAGTACGCAGTGGAATATAAAATAAAATAAAGAAAACAGAAAGACAACAGACATACGGGATTTATTTACTTGGTACCCAACCCCCCAGGGTCAGTACGTCCAAGGCCTATGTTCTCGGTGTGAGTCCACTATTGGTCCCTTTTGCGGAATTTTCGGAGGCGGAGAACACTCGTCTTACAGTTTGAATTACAAGCACAAGATTAATAAATTAAATATTGCTCGTAAATAAAAGCAAACCAAACACAGATCTCGGCCAACTTTGGAAGTCCGAAGCGTCGCTCACTTCTTCTTGGAGACTCCTTGGTCGAAGAGCTTCGTCGTAGTACTTTAGCTTCACATAGAATCACTAAGCGGATGGAAAACATTGTTGCTTGAAGTGAGGGGTTGAACCTCATTTAATTGCCAGCTCTTGGGCACCCGATAAGGTATGGGGCGCCTCATATCGCAGTTAAACGTTGATCCGTAGCTGCTAAATTGGCATAGGGATAAACACTGCATCCCAGGTGTTGGTGTAGGAAGCACCATATCGAACCTTGTTTTGATATTGGCAAAGGATTCAATGTTAAGTACTATTTGTGCTCTAAATACGTTTACTCAAGTGTGCAGGAAAGTCCTAGTTGATCTAGGCAATAAGTCCTGGCCGCGGGCTTGACAACTAAGTCCTGACATAAGGTTGGGCAATAAGTCCTGGTTTGAGAAATTGGGCACTAAGACCTGGACGAGGGCTGGGCAATGAAGACCTAGTTCGAGGAATTGGGCACTAAGACCTGGCCGAGGGCTGGGCACCAAAGACCTGGTTCTAGGAATTGGGCACAAAGACCTGACCGAGTGCTGGGCACCGAAGACCTGGTTCGAGGAATTGGGCACTATGACTTGGTCGAGGGCTAGACACCGAAGACCTGGTTCGAGGAATTAGGCACTAAGACCTGGCCGGGGGCTCGGCGTCGAAGACCTTCTCGGAAGGTGGGCACTAAGACCTGGTCGCGGATTGGGCACGAAGACCTGGTGAGTAAAACTGGGCAAAAGTCCAACCGGAGGAGCCGGTTGGCAAAAGGTAAATTGTCCTGAGAGGAGTAGGTGAGGACGCGTTCCCTGTCGAGGGAACAGTAGGCGTCGGCTCGACCTAGGGCTCCATTTTATAGACCCAAAGTCAGAACCAAGACAGCTACAGCTGTAAAATTCACTAACATGCTTGCTTTATTTTGTTTGGTACTAACCCTGGATGCAGGACCGAAAGAACGAGTTTCTGCATCTCAGAATGCCCCAAAGGAGAGGGGCAGCAGCTGGGTTGGGCGCCCGGGAGGTCCCGTGTAACGACCCGGAAAATTCTTTTAATATTTTATTAAAATATTAAGTATGTCTAGATAATTTTCCGAATGACCTAGAGGTAATAATACAAATTTTAGCCTAGAAAATCCATGTTTTCCCATCTAAATTGGGAAAAAGGGCACTAATGGGCCTTATATGGGCTTGCTAGTACCATAATTATCGGTGGATTTTAGGTGAAAATTAGTATAAAGATAAATAGGATTTAATTGGACATATTAGCATGATTATGGGTAAGTATTAGTTTAATTTTCCTATTTAATTTGGGGAATTAGGTACTAATGGGCCTTAAATGGGCCCCGAAAAATGGGTATTAATAGGGTAAAATTCATATAAATATAAAAGGATTCTATTTGGGAATATTGACATAATTATGGGTGATTTTTGGAGAATTTTCGAAATAAAAGGGAAATTTTTGAAAATGCGAAAAAGGATTAAATAAAATAAAATAAAATAAAAAATAAAGGTACATGGGCCAAGGATTGAACCTTGGACCTCTTGGACAACAATGAATGCATTAACCAACTCACCTAGCATAGAATTCTTGTGAGGAAAGGAAGTGAATGGTGGTTAAATGGTAGAGGAAGATGAAGGGCCATAGAAAACTCTTCATTCACCACCTTAATGGTTGATTAATAAGGGGTTTGGGAGTTTCATTCTTCATGCCATCAAGTGCATTTGCTCCTCTATTCCTTCTCCATTCTTGCCGAGCACTCAAGGAGGACTTCTCCCTTGAGAAAACTTCACAAAAAGTCTCATCCTCCAAGATTAAGGTCTTCTCAAGTTTCCAAGGGCTAGGTGTGGTCAAGTCTTCTTCCTTCTTTCCATCCAAGGTCTAAAAATCAAGAAATCTAAGGTAAGACTCCCTCACCTGTGGTATAATAGTTACCAACGTTTTCCATGATTTTTGGCTGGATATATGGGTGGGTTTCGGATTTAATGTTGAAGGGAAACAAAATCCAGGTTTCTATGGTTCAAAGGTTTCGGCCAGCATGTTTTAAAGGTCCATAATTATGATAAAAATCATGATAATATTATTTTATATTCCCTTATGATGTCTAGAAGTTAATTGAAATTTTTGGGGATTTTTGGCATGATATATGGGTTAGTTTCGGATTTAATGTTGAAGGGAAACAAAATCCAGGTTTCTATGGTTCAAAGGTTTCAGCCAGCATGTTTTAAAGGTCCATAATTATGCTAAAAATCATGATAATATTATTTGATGTTCCCTTATGTTGTATAGAAGTTAATTGAAATTTTTGGGGATTTTTGGCATGATATATGGGTTAGTTTCGGATTTAATGTTGAAGGGAAACAAAATCCAGGTTTCTATGGTTCAAAGGTTTCGGCCAGCATGTTTTAAAGGTCCATAATTATGCTAAAAATCAAGATAATATTATTTGATGTTCCCTTATGATGTTTAGAAGTTAATTGAAATTTTTGGGGATTTTTGGCATGATATATGGGTTAGTTCCGGATTTAATGTTGAAGGGAAACAAAATCCAGGTTTCTATGGTTCAAAGGTTTCGGCCAGCATGTTTTAAAGGTCCACAATTATGATAAAAATCATGATAATATTATTTGATGTTCTCTTATGATGTTTAGAAGTTAATTTAAATTTTTGGGGATTTTTTTCATGATATATGGGTTAGTTTCGGATTTAATGTTGAAGGGAAGCAAAATCCAGGTTTCTATGGTTCAAAGGTTTCGGCCAGCATGTTTTAAATGCCCATAATTATGCTAAAAATCATGATAATATTATTTGATGTTCCCTCATGATGTTTAGAAGTTAATTGAAATTTTTGGGGATTTTTGGCTTGACATATGGGTTAGTTTCGGATTTAATGTTGAAGGGAAACAAAATCCAGGTTTCTATGGTTCAAAGGTTTCGGCCAGCATGTTTTAAAGGTCCATAATTATGCTAAAAATCATGATAATATTATTTTATATTCCCTTATGATGTCTAGAAGTTAATTGAAATTTTTGGGGATTTTTGACATGATATATGGGTTAGTTTCGGATTTAATGTTGAAGGGAAACAAAATCCAGGTTTCTATGGTTCAAAGGTTCCGGCCAGCATGTTTTAAAGGTCCATAATTATGCTAAAAATCATGATAATATTATTTGATGTTCTCTAATGATGTTTAGAAGTTAATTGAAATTTTTGGGGATTTATGGCATGACATATGGGTTAGTTTCGGATTTAATGTTGAAGGGAAACAAAATCCCGGTTTCTATGGTTCAAAGGTTTCGGCCAGCATGTTTTAAAGGTCCATAATTATGCTAAAAATCATGATAATATTATTTGATGTTCCCTTATGATGTGTAGAAGTTAATTGAAATTTTTGGGGATTTTTGGCATGATATATGGGTTAGTTCCGGATTTAATGTTGAAGGGAAACAAAATCCAGGTTTCTATGGTTCAAAGGTTTCGGCCAGCATGTTTTAAAGGTCCATAATTATGCTAAAAATCATGATAATATTATTTGATGTTCCCTTTTGATGTTTAAAAGTTAATTAAAATTTTTGGGGATTTTTGTCATGATATATGGGTTAGTTTCGGATTTAATGTTGAAGGGAAGCAAAATCCAGGTTTCTATGGTTCAAAGGTTTCGGCCAGCATGTTTTAATTGTCCATAATTATGCTAAAAATCATGATAATATTATTTTATGTTCCCGTATGATGTTTAGAAGTTAATTGAAATTTTTGGGGATTTTTGTCATGATATATGGGTTAGTTTCGGATTTAATGTTGAAGGGAAGCAAAATCCAGGTTTCTATGGTTCAAAGGTTCCGGCCAGCATGTTTTAAATATCCATAATTATGCTAAAAATCATGATAATATTATTTGATGTTCCCTTATTATGTTTAGAAGTTAATTGAAATTTTTGGGGATTTTTGGCTTGATATATGGGTTAGTTTTGGATTTAATGTTGAAGGGAAACAAAATCCAGGTTTCTATGGTTCAAAGGTTTCGGCCAGCATGTTTTAAAGGTCCATAATTATTCTAAAAATCATGATAATATTATTTTATATTCCGTTATGATGTCTAGAAGTTAATTGAAATTATTGGGGATTTTTGGCATGATATATGGGTTAGTTTCGGATTTAATGTTGAAGGGAAACAAAATCCAGGTTTCTATGGTTCAAAGGTTTCGGCCAGCATGTTTTGAAGGTCCATAATTATGATAAAAATCATGATAATATTATTTTATGTTCCCTTATGATGTTTGGAAGTTAACTGTAATTTTTGGGAATTTTTAGAGTACCCTAGGACACCCTAGGGTCTCGGCCAACATGAAGGAAGCAAAACCCAGAACTTTAAGTTCAAGGGTTTCGGCCAGCATGTTTTAAAGGTCTAAAAATATGTTAAAAATCATGATAATGTTATTTACTATTTCCTTATGATGTTTAGAAGTTAAGTATAATTTTTGGGAATATTTGGAGAACCCTAGAGACCCTATGAGTTTCGGCCAACAACAAGGAAAGGAAACCAAGAACCCTAGGTTTGTGGGTTTCGGCCACCATGATTTTGGGGTCTATAATTTTGCCAAAAAAATCTTGATGATGTTGATTAATGTTCCCTTATGATGTGTAGTAAGTAAATATAATTTTTGGGAATTTTTGGGGTACCCTAGAGTACCCTAGGGTATAGGTAATTAGGAGGTATGCTTAAGTAAGGTGAAGGAATACCATGTTAACTAAACCTATAGCTTATATGTCATGAAATATACGTTAGGTCATAGAATGTTTAGACATATGCCATGATTTAGGAATGATATGTATGTATGACATGATGTATGAATGATATGTATGTATGCCATGTCTTATGAATGATATGAATGTATGCCATGCTTGTGTGTGTATGCCATACTATATGAATGATGTGTACCTATGCCATGTCTAATAATGAAACGATGAATGAAGGCTAAGTATGATGAATGAATGAATATGCTATGCATGATGATGCCTTTAAGGCATAATGATGATGAAAGAATGATGAACGAATGAATATGCTATGAATGATGATGAATGAAGAAGCATATGAAAGCATTTATTTTATTTTATGGGCTTGTACCGGACCTAAGTAAGGTCCACGGTTCTGGACTACCGATGATGCTGTCCACGGTTCGGGACTACCGATGATGCTGTCCTTACGGTTCGGGACTACCGATGAAGCTGTCCTTACCCTAGTAGGTCGAGATTAGCTACCTCGTATTTAACTTAGGGAATGCGCGC
>JAGFNQ010005865.1:0-57266 GCA_024364735.1 Boesenbergia rotunda | reverse complement strand
ATGTTTATGTTATGTCAATAATTATGCCATACCCGAATGTTTATGGTTATGTTTATGCCATGCTATGAATGGGGTGAAGCTATGTCCATGACATGTCAAATGAATGCTAAGTGATGCTAAGGATGATGTTCTAAGTAAAGCGCTAAGAGTGCTAATGTTTCATATGTTTATGATTAAGTGACGGACGGTTTTAGTGAGTAGGAAAGAGTCTTACTAAGCCTGTGTGCTTATAGTTTTATTATCTTATACCGCAGATCACGCAAAGGAACAGTAAGGAAGCAGCAGGAGGGCTTTGCAGAATGTGTGTGATAGTGACTTGGCCAAGAGACCATATGTTTGCTTGCCTTATGATAGAACTTTACCTTTACTACTAAGTACTTGAATATGACTATGACTCTATGATATGATGCTAAAGTATGACAGAATGCTAAAGTATAACATGATGCTAAGTATGACATGATGCTAAGTATGTTATGATGCTAGGAATGGTAGAAAGTGCATGTAGGTGTAAGTTTAAAGTTTTCCGCTGCGTTATGATGTCTACATGCCCTAAGTATGTTAACGTAACACCGCTTTATGGTGGTCAAAAAAAAAAAAAGCGGGTGTTACAGGTTGGTATCAGAGCAGTAACCATCTCACTACACACACATCAAGCCCTCTTCCTGCCGCTTCCAAGTAAGTATCTTTAAGTGTATTTTATGTTTTATTATGTTCCTAGAATGACGATATCTATGACTATAGAATATGCAAGTATGAACAATGTTATATGATGAAAGGTACTTTGAGATAAGTACCTATGAACGATATATATTTTAGTATATTATCTTATTTTAGGAATTAAATATTAGCACAATATAGGGGTAGGAAAAAGAAAACTGATATGGGCCATGCTTGTCTTTGATGAAGGAAAGCATGGCTAGAAGACAGAGTAACAGAATTAATAAGACTACTACATCGGCTGACCTGATGCTCAATATACCTAATATCATAACCTACTTTAAGTCACATCATAAGACAATCATGTATAAGTATTTTGCCTTATACATTAGGTCTAAGTTAGTCATAATACAATTAGTCATAAGTGTGACTCAACCTTGTGTTCATAAACATGGTGTTAATTGAGCACCATCATAATATTAGAAATTAAGGTGAACCTGGTATTAACATAATGTTATATAACCTGTACATTATATGAGTTACCAATCATATAATATAATTATATTATATTATATAAAGCAAACGACAATAATATGAGAGTGTGTACTAATATAAGATTATCATCAATATAACTATACTAATTCCTTATTATATAAGTATTATTATAATTCACCTATCATATAGGTTCTTAATATGAGCCTACATACAGGTTAACATGTGTCATCTCAACCTATAAGTTATCACCTATACAAATTCTTCCATAAGCAATTATAGGTATTATACCTATAATTTATATGATAAATAACTATAATTTATGATATTATGTATACCCTATAATATAGTCTCATGTAGGGAATTATATGATAGCCTACATAATATAAATAAGATATAACAGTGTTAGTTACATTATACTAATACTAATATAATTAATGGCATAAGTCATACGGTATGACCTAGAATGATACGCATAGGGTAGTGTCCTAATTATATTAACACTTATTATAGATTAGGGGTCCACTATATTTTCACACTAATTATCAATATTAGTGTTATCAACGTATGTTTCACTATTATCTTATAGATTAACTTTAAGTTTATTTTATGGTAATATAATAAATATGAACTCACTAATCATATAAATAACCATATGAATATATAAGTTTATAGATAACTTAACAAACTAGAATGTAGATAGAAGAGAAATGTAGTATTTGTTATACTAGTGTTGATACAGATAAAAGATGTATGTGAGAAAGCAGAGACATGGAAATCAGTGCTAATTGAGAAGAGCAATTCGGAGTAATAAATTGGTGCATAGATGATGAACTTGTGCATAGTGAGTGAAAGTTAGAGTCTTGTTTGAAGTACCAAATGGAATTAAGCAGGAATACGTTAAATGATATTCTTTCATGGGCAGCTTAATAGCAGACAAAATTTTGACAATAAGTGATAGAAACAGATAGACAATGAGAGCTAGAAAAAAAATGTTTGAGAGGAAATCATATTATGTATTAGAACCACGTAAATATAGAGATGCAGCATAACGAATAAAATGATATAACAGCACGAAGAGTAGAAGCAGATATTATGGTACTTAGAAATCATAAGGATGTAGAAATTTTGATCTAAGAGTTGCATAACTAATAGACAAAACTAGAACAAGGAGATACCCTTAGTCAAAGTCTTATGGCAAAGTCAACGGTTCGAAGAAGCTACCTGGGAACGCGAGGACGAGATGAAGCGCAAGTACCTGGAGTTATTCTAAGTTCGAGGACGAACTTTCAAGAGGTATGGGGGATTGTAACGACCCGAAAAATTCTCTTAATATTCTATGAAAATATGGAGCATGTTTAGATAATTTTCGAAGGATCTAGAAGTATTGATACGAGCTTTGGGCTAGAAAATTCATGTTTTCTCATTTAAATTGAGAAAACTAAGTACTAATGGGCCTTATATGGGCCTTTCTAGTACCATAATTATCGGTGGATTTTAGGTAAAAGTTAGTATAAATATAAATAGGATTTAATTGGATATATTAGCATGATTTTGGGTAAATATTAGTCTAATTTCCCCATTTAAATAAAGAGATTTGGTACTAATGGGCTTTAAATTGACTCCAAAAATGGGTATTAATTGGGTAAAATTAATATAAATATAAAAGAATTTTATTTAGGAATATTGGCAAAATTATGGGTCATTTTTGGAGAATTTTCGAAATAAAAGGGGAATTTTCGAAAATAAGAAAAAGGATTAAATAAAATAAAAATAAAAATAAAGGTGCATGGGCCAAGGATTGAACCTTGGACCTCTTAGCTAAACCAAGAATGCTTTAACCAACTCACTTAGCAAGGAATTCTTGTGAGGAAACGAAGTGAATGGTGGTTAAATGGTAGAAGAAGATGAAGGGCCATGGAAAACTCTTCATTCACCACTTTAATGGTTGATTAATAAGGGGGTTTGGGAGTTTCATTCTTCATGCCATCAATTGCATTTGCTTCTCTCTTCCTTCTCCATTCTTGCCGAGCACTCAAGGAGGACTTCTCCCCTGAGAAAACTTCACAAAAAGTCTCATCCTCCAAGATCTAAGGTCTTCTCAAGTTTCCAAGGGCTAGGTGTGGTCAAGTCTTCTTCCTTCTTTCCATCCAAGGTCTAAAAATCAAGAAATCTAAGGTAAGACTCCCTCACCTGTGGTATAATAGTTACCAACGTTTTCCATGATTTTTTGGCATGATATATGGGTTAGTTTCGGATTTAATGTTGAAGGGAAACAAAATCTAGGTTTCTATGGTTCAAAGGTTTCGGCCAACATGTTTTAAAGGTCCATAATTATGCTAAAAATCATGATAATATTATTTGATGTTCCCTTATGATGTTTAGAAGTTAATTGAAATTTTTGGGGATTTTCGGCATGATATATGGGTTAGTTTCGGATTTAATGTTGAAGGGAAACAAAATCCAGGTTTCTATGGTTCAAAGGTTTCGGCCAGCATGTTTTAAAGGTCCATAATTATGCTAAAAATCATGATAATATTATTTTATGTTCCCTTATGATGTTTAGAAGTAAATTGGAATTTTTGGGGATTTTTGGCATGATATATGGGTTAGTTTCGGATTTAATGTTGAAGGGAAACAAAATCAAGGTTTCTATGTTCAAAGGTTTCGGCCAGCATGTTTTAATGGTCCATAATTATGCTAACAAAATCATGATAATATTATTTTATGTTCCCTTATGATGTTTAGAAGTTAACTTTAATTTTTGGGAATTTTTAGAGTACCCTAGGACACCCTAGGGTCTCGGCCAACATGAAGGAAGCAAAACCCAGAACTTTAAGTTCAAGGGTTTCGGCCAGCATGTTTTAAAGGTCTAAAAATATGTTAAAAATCATGATAATGTTATTTAATGTTTCCTTATGATGTTTAAAAGTTAAGTATAATTTTTGGGAATTTTTGGAGTACCCTAGAGACCCTATGAGTTTCGGCCAACAACAAGGAAAGGAAACCAAGAACCCTAGGTTTGTGGGTTTCGGCCACCATGATTTTGGGGTCTATAATTATGCCAAAAATCTTGATGATGTTGATTAATGTTCCCTTATGATGTGTAGTAAGTAAATATAATTTTTGGGAATTTTTGGGGTACCCTAGAGTACCCTAGGGTATAGGTAATTAGGAGGTATGCTTAAGTAAGGTGAAGGAATACCATGTTAACTAAACCTATAGCTTATATGTCATGAAATATACGTTAGGTCATAGAATGTTTAGACATATGCCATGATTTAGGAATGATATGTATGTATGATATGATGTATGAATGATATGTATGTATGCCATGTCTTATGAATGATATGAATGTATGCCATGCTTGTGTGTGTATGCCATACTATATGAATGATGCGTACCCATGCCATGTCTAATAATGGAAACGATGAATGAAGGCTAAGTATGATGAACGAATGAATATGCTATGAATGATGATGAATGAAGAAGCATATGAAAGCATTTATTTTATTTTATGGGCTTGTACCGGACCTAAGTAAGGTCCACGGTTCTGGACTACCGATGATGCTGTCCACGGTTCGGGACTACCGATGATGCTGTCCTTACGGTTCGGGACTACCGATGAAGCTGTCCTTACCCTAGTAGGTCGAGATTAGCTACCTCGTATTTACTTAGGGATGCGCGCATACGATGAATGAATTTGGTACAAGCCAGGGCCCAATGAAAGTTATGATTATGTTAAAAGCATGTTTTCAAGATTAAGCATCCTTATATATATATATATATATATGCATGATTGCCACATGCATCCATTCATGTTATGCATTATGTTATGAAAAGTATGTTTACGAAAAGTACGTTATGAAGATATGTTCATGCCATGATTTTATTTATGTTTATGCCATGATTTTATTTATGTTTATGTCATGATTTGATTTATGTGTATGCCATGATTTTATTTATGTTTATGTCATCATTTGATTTATGTGTATGCCATGATTTTATTTATATTTATGCCATGATTTTATTTATGTTTATGCCATGATTTTATTTATGTTTATGCCATGATATTATTTAAGCTTATGCCATGATATTATTTAGGTTTATGCCATGATGTTATTTATGTTTATGCCATGATTTGATGCTAGTTTAGAACGTCATGCTTTAATTATGTTTATGATAGTTTAGGATGCCATGATTTTATCTATGTTTATGTTAGTTTAGGATGCCATGATTTTATGCTAGTTTAGAATGCCATGCTTTAATTATGTGTATGCTAGGTTAGGATGTCATGAGTTTATTAATGTTTATGTTAGTTTAGGATGCCATGGTTTAATTATGTTTATGTTACGTTAGAATGCCATTATTTTGTTCATGCTCATGCTAGTGTGGGATGCCATGATTGTAATTAGATTTATGCCATGATTTTATTTATGTCTATATCAAGTATTATGCCATGCTATGATTGTTTACGATGTTTATGTTATGTCAATAATTATGCCATACCCGAATGTTTATGGTTATGTTTATGCCATGCTATGAATGGGGTGAAGCTATGTCCATGACATGTCAAATGAATGCTAAGTGATGCTAAGGATGATGTTCTAAGTAAAGCGCTAAGAGTGCTAATGTTTCATATGTTTATGATTAAGTGACGGACGGTTTTAGTGAGTAGGAAAGAGTTTTACTAAGCCTGTGTGCTTATAGTTTTATTATCTTATACCGCAGATCACGCAAAGGAACAGTATGGAAGCAGCAGGAGGGCTTTGCAGAATGTGTGTGATAGTGACTTGGCCAAGAGACCATATGTTTGCTTGCCTTATGATAGAACTTTACCTTTACTACTAAGTACTTGAATATGACTATGACTCTATGATATGATGCTAAAGTATGACAGAATGCTAAAGTATAACATGATGCTAAGTATGACATGATGCTAAGTATGTTATGATGCTAGGAATGGTAGAAAGTGCATGTAGGTGTAAGTTTAAAGTTTTCCGCTGCGTTATGATGTCTACATGCCCTAAGTATGTTAACGTAACACCGCTTTATGGTGGTCAAAGAAAAAAAAAAAGCGGGTGTTACACACTGGGGGGCGCCCCCATGCTCCCAGGCGCCCCGTGCTCCCGGGTACCCCGGATGCCTTGGGCGCCCCGGGCTCAAGCTAACAAAGCGGATAAAACTTATCCAGCCGAGAAGCCAGCTGAACAAGTCAATCAAGGCGCCCCCTGCTTCCCGGGTGCCCCCGTCAAAGCCTCAGCCCGATCCTGGAGGGATAAAAGATGACCGAGTGGCTTGCGGATAAAAGGACACGTGGAGGGCGCCCCCAACGTCCCGGGCGCCCCCAGACCTGCTATAAAAGAGGCTCGACCCCTGAGGCTTCAACATTACTGCTTCCAACACCAATACGCTCTTCTACTCAAGCGCTCTGCTCCGGAAACCTCCCAACTCGACATACAAGCGCCGACGACGTACCTCTGCTCCGAGATACATTCCACACCGGACGTCGGTAACGAAGAGATGTTCTTTTAAGTTTACTGTACTATAATTGTAACATCTATCTGTAAACCTTTTTGCGCACATATAGAATTGCCCGCAGTAAACGGTCAATGACCGTGGGCCTTGGAGTAGGAGCCGACCGCGACTCCGAACCAAGTAAATCCGTGTGTTCGCGTTTGGTTTCTTGCATTAATTTTTCCGCTGTGCATTCTGTATCTAAATCCGAAAATGTTTAACGATATTCACCCCCCCCCCTCTATCGTTCTTCTTGATCCAACTACTACAAGACGGAATGCCCCAATCTGAAGGAAACGAAGAAGGCAAGAAAGAAGAAAGCCCTTCAGGCAACATGGGACGAATCTTCATCCAAAGGAGAAGAAGAGGCCCCATAGTCGAACCTGCTCGCTCTGACTGCATCGGAAGAAATCGAGACCAAGTCAGAATCGGAACCGGACGACGGCAAACTCACATTTTTAGAAGACGGTGAAATCACTGCAAGTGAGTTTTCTAAAAGTCAATTATCCGAATTAATTGCGTATCTTTCTTGTGACTTGGCGAAAGCTAAAATCCGAGTCGAGTCCCTCTGACAGGAAGTAAAACTCCTTAAAGAGGGAGCTGACTCTAGATCCTCAACTGAGAGGGTTCAAGAAGGAACCTTTACTCAAGTTGAAAAACTTGAGAAAGAGAACTCCTCCTTGAAAACTCAAGTCAAGGACCTTAGAGAAGCCTTAGAACGATTCACTTCTAGTTCCAAGGGTCTTGACATGATCCTTGGAAAACAAAAGTCGGTTCTAAACCGATCCGGGTTAGGCTACCGAACCAAATCTAGACAAAGATCATACTATGCTGTACTGAATCAGTCTAGACCTAAAATTCAGGCATGGGTACCTAAACTATGCATGAACAAACAAACTGGGTCAAATCAATATTGGATCCCCAAGGACAAGATTCACATCTTGCCGAACCATTACCGTGGCTTTAGTCCAAGAGGAGCCAATTTAAAAACAATTTTTATAGTTAAATAAATTCTTTTTCTTATTGTAAAATTACATGATTGCTTGTTTATTTACTTTCTGTAATTTATCATGCTTAGACTTAGGACTGGTTAGAGTAAGCACTGAACCAATTAACTGAAATTTAAACAACCTAGTATTGGGTGGCGGTGAGATGATAGTACGTTAGGAAAGCCTCTTCTAATAAGGTCAAGTATACTCTACTTGGTCTCTTTAGACTGGTAAAACTAGCCGAAGCTACCGATCCAAGACCCAAACTAGTTAGATCAGAATTTTTCAAAAAATAATTTTGAAAATAAAATTTCATTAAAAGGCTTTGTCAAGGAAAGAGTTGATGATCCAATAAGGCTACGGCCAAAGAAGGCCTAATGCCTCGCCAAGACCTGGAAGCTAATTTTTGAAATTCAAATTATTCTTTGTCAAATTCGAATCTAACTCAAATTTTCAATTAATTGTAGATTCAAACAAAATAAATTCAAAATAAATTGCTTTCAAAATTAATTCAATTTTTTTTAAAAAATAAATAATAATTTTTCAAAATAATTCTGTCTACTAAAACTTGTCTCACAAAAACCCTTAAGGCTAACGTGACTGATAACTCTAGACTGGGTGAGACAGACTAGGTTGTGAAAATCAATTTAGGCTATCCTTAATTCTAATTGGATCCAAATCAACAAAACTCTTTATGTGTAGGAACATAAAGATTTGGACCAATGGATGTTGGATAGCGGGTGCTCAAGACACATTACTGGGGATAAATTGAAATTCACCAAACTCAAGTTCAAGAACCTAGGCTCAGTAGCATTTGGCAACAATGCTACACTCAAGGTGATTGGGTCAGGTGACATTGAACTTAAATCTGACTTTGTTATTAAAAAGGTTCTTTTGGTTGAAAATTTTAAATTTAACTTACTTAGCATAAGTCAATTGTGTGATACTGGTTATGTAGTTACCTTTACCAACTCTAACTGCCTGATTAGAAACTTGCAAGACTCAGAAATCATGCTTAATGGCTCTAGGAAAAATAATGTTTACACTATAAATTTACCCCTAGTACCTAAATGCATGTTAACTCAGTTAGAAGAATCAAACCTCTGGCATAGGAGATTAGGTCACACCAATCTGAAATTAATTTCAAAAATCACCCAACTTGGCCTAATTAAAGGTATACCTAAAATTAAAAATCATGAAAACATAATATGTGAATCATGCAATCAAGGTAAGCAAACCAGGTCTAATCACAAACCAATTCAATCAGATCTAACTCAAACCACACTTGAGCTCCTGCACCTTGACCTATTTGATTCACATGGAGCCGAGTCACTAAGCGGAAACCGGTGCTACTTAGTAATTGTTGATGATTACTCTAGGTTTACCTGGGTTAGGTTTCTAAAGACCAAAGATGAAACCCTAAACCTCTTTTGTGATTTTGTAAGTTAATTGAAAATCAAAATGATACCAAAATCAGAAGACTTAGGAGTGACCACGGGGGAGAGTTTGAAAATCAACGATTCGAGGAGTTTTGTAAGGTAAACGGGTACATACATGAATTTTCGTGTCCTAGAACCCTCCAGCAGAATGAGATAGTTGAAAGAAAAAATAGAACCCTACAGGAAGCCGCTAGGGCTATGCTCAATGAATTCAACCTAGCTAACCAATATTGGGCAGAAGAAATTAGTACGGCTTGCTATATCCAAAAACGGGTCCTAATTAACAAACGACACAACAAAACACCCTATGAATTATACTACCATAGACTTCCAAACCTACATTACCTAAGGGTCTTTGGTGTTGGAACTCGGATGGCTAGTGAGGGGGGTGAATATAGCCAATCACTTGGACTTTAAGGACTTAGCGAATTTCTGCACTTCACTTTGTTAGTAGCACAGCGGAAGTATGAAACCAAAGTATGCAGAAAATAGAAAACGAAGGGAAACAAACACAACTAGCAAGATCGCTAACAAGGAGGGTTTACAAGGTTCGAGGATAACTTGCCCCTACTCCTTAGCGTGCCCTTAAGGTGGGCGATCCCTTGATCGTCGGCATATCAAGCCCCGGTTAACACCGGATAGAAATCAACCTCCTTCTCGGTGGAGAATCCTCTCCACAGTGTTTCAATCACAGATATATGTTTAAGCACAATGAAACAACAAGAAAGATCTTACTTAGCACTTATCAAAGACAAGAACACAGCAAGCTCCCTCAGAGCTCCACCCAGCGACGATCTCACGCAAGAGTCTTCTCCTCGTGTCTTCTCGTTGTTGGACTCAGAGCTTCTTGTTCTTTCCTTCTAACGCTCAAGTAAGAAATGGTTGCTACACAGATTGTAGTTTCTTGCACAAGATGATAGAACTTCAGAGCACGCAAGCAGGATGTGGAGAACTCAAAGGCGCAGCAAGAACTCAATTCGCGAACTCTGCCTCAGACGAAGCTTTCTTCCACCCTATTGTTTCTCCACTCAGCATCAGGTGACACCATCTCCTGCAGCATCCAGCTGCTTCCCTACCAATGCCAGCTACCACTGTGCTCTCCCTGGACTTCTTGAGCCTCCCTCAGCCAAGCTCCAGTCAGCAGCTCCAGTCTGCAGCTCTAGCCGTTGCAACCTGAGATGGAAAACGGACAAACCTACTCCAAGGAAAGGCCACCATTGACTCTCCTTGAGTATTTGAATCCTTCCCTGTCACCTGCATCTTAATCAGTGTGTTAGAGCAGCATATCACACAGCAAATCATATATCAGATGTTAAGCGCAAAGAATCGGATATGTTCAGACGCGATCAGAGCGTCTGACAGTGCATTTTGAATTAAAGTGATCGGTCACCGAACCAATTAGAGGGTCTCCTGATCGGTCACCAGACCGATCAGGATGGGTTCAGACCGATCAGGCTTCGTCCTGATCGATCCCCAACGCTCAATCAGAAATCGCGACTTCTTTGGGATTCTCCTGGAGCGATCACCAGACCGATCCCAGGTTGTGGATCGATCACCAGACCGATCCACCTCATTATAGGTCGATTTCTGAGCTTCGCAGTCCAAACCTCCTGATCGGTCACCTAACCGATCAGAGGTTCTGCTGATTAGTCACCAGACCGATCAGGCTTCGTCCTGATCGATCTTAGTGAGGAACCCGCGAAGCTGGATCGTTCTCTAGAACAATCTGCACAGTGAGTCAAATCGGTCACTCGACCGATCAGGAGCAGATCAGCAGGGGAACTCAACCTCACTGTGTGCTCCCTGATCGGTCACCAGACCGATTAGGAGCCAAGCAATGGGTGAAACACATACTCCCTGATCGGTCACCATATCGATCAGGAGCCGCACAGTAGGTTCCCAACCTCACTGTGTGCTCCCTGATCGGTCACCAAACCGATCAGTCATTGCTGGATCGGTCACCGGACTGATCCACTACGGAGCAGCATGCCAGCTTCCCTGATCGATCACCAGACCGATCCAGGGACTCAACCTAGCCCTCCAAGCTAGGTTTTCATCCACCTTAGCCCTCCAAGCTAAGGATTTTTCACCTAATCCTCCAAGTTGGAAATTTGCACCTAACCCTCCAAGTTAGGACTTTTCACCTAGCCCTCCAAGCTAGGACTTTTCACCTAACCCTTCCGAATTAGGACTTTTCCAGACTTAGCCCTCCAAGCTAGGACCTGACCCTCCAAGCTAGGACTTTTTCACCTAACTCTCCAAGATGGGAATTTGCACCTAACCCTCCACCTAGCCCTCCAAGCTAGGACTTTTCACCCACCTCTTCCGAATTAGGACTTTTCAACACCTAGCCCTCCAAGCTAGGATTTTCCATAACATGTCTGATCTCCGATCAGGACTTAACCATAATCAATAATCATCAACCTAAACTAAAATCGGTGTCAACACCAAAACAACAATCAGGGTCAGACTGCATCAACAATCTCCCCCTTTTTGTTGTTTGACAACCCGATTTTAAGTTTAGGGATTCTCAATCAATTTGTCAACTTCAGAATCATAGGGGAATTAAGATCCTCCCCCTACAACATGATCATCCTAAACTTGTAACGACCCGGAATTAAGATCCTCCCGCAGTGTCCAAGGAGGACACTGCGGGAGCTTCTACCGTTGTCACAGGTCAGATACTTATTTTTAGTCAGTACGCTACTGCATTATTTGATACTGGGGCAACGCACTCGTTCATTTCTGTGCCATATATCAAGAAGATAGATATGATTCTGCAAGTGTTAGACTATAAGTTCTTAACGTCTCTGCCTTCGGGAGAGATAATGACATCCACCCATGTACTGCGTGCGGTGCCTGTCGGAATCGCAGGAAGGGAACTCTACTGCGATCTGATATACTCGACATGCAAGATTATGACGTTATAATGGGAATGGATTTCCTGGACAAATACGGTGCCTCTATCGAGTGCCTAGGCGAAGGGTGGTCTTTCGACCCGAGGCAGATTCTAAGTTTGAATTCATCGGAGAGCCAAGAACAAGAACAAGGAAATTCTTATCAAGTCTCCAAGCACAAAAGATGTTAGATAAAGGATATACTGGGTTTCTAGCATATGTGGTTGACGCCAGTCAAGCAAAGAATCAAAAGCTAGGAGATGTCAGGGTTGTATCCGATTACCCAGAGGTATTTTCGGATGAATTACCAGGATTAGCCTCGGATATAGAGGTGGAATTCGAGATCGAATTGGTACCTGGTACCGACCCAATCTCTAAGGCACCCTACCGGATGGCGCCGGTTGAATTGAAGGAGCTTCAAGAACAATTACAGGAGTTTCTTGACAAGGGATTTATTCGCCCTAGTCATTCCCCTTGGGGGGCTCCGGTACTGTTTGTGAAGAAGAAAGACGGATCTATGCGGATGTGTATAGATTATCGAGCACTGAACAATGTAACGATCAAGAACAGGTATCCCCTTCCGAGGATAGATGACCTGTTTGACCAATTAAAGGGAGCCACTGTTTTCTCGAAAATTGATTTGAGGTCTGGTTATCATCAAGTTAGAGTAAAATAGGAGGATATATCGAAGACGGCCTTTCGAACAAGGTACGGGCATTTTGAATTTGTGGTTATGCCCTTCGGCGTAACAAATGCTCCTACTATGTTTATGGACCTTATGAATCGGGTATTCTCGTCTTTTCTCGACAAATTTGTGATCGTCTTCATCAACGATATCCTTATTTATTCGAGGACCCAGGAAGAGCATGCCGAGCACCTGAAGATAGTATTACAGATTCTTCGGGAAAAGCAACTGTATGCGAAATTTTCCAAATGTGAGTTCTGGCTCGACCAAGTGGGATTTCTGGGCCATATCATTTCCAAAGATGGAGTTATGGTGGACCCAACCAAGATTGAAGCTGTGAATAACTGGAGTCGGCCAAAGAACACCAATGAAATTAGAAGCTTTCTCGGACTGGCAGGCTATTATCGGAAATTTGTGGAGGACTTCAGGAGAATTGCAGCTCCTCTAACGGCTCTCACCCGGAAAGATAAAAAGTACGAGTGGACGGAGAAGTGCGAAAGAAGTTTCTTGGAACTAAAAAGGAGACTTACCAGTGCCCCAATTCTCACCCTTCCGGGAAGTAATCAGAACTTTGATATATACAGCGATGCTTCCAAGCTAGGACTTGGAGCTGTACCTATGCAGAGTGGTAAGGTCATTGCTTATGCCTCTAGGCAACTCAAGGAACATGAGCAGAAATACCCCACTCACGATCTGGAATTGGCTGCGGTGGTTTTCGTTCTTAAGATATGGAGGCATTATCTGTATGGAGCACAGTGTAGGATCTATACAGACCACCAAAGTCTGCGATACTTCTTCACTCAGAAAGACTTGAATATGCGACAATGCCGATGGCTTGAGTTGGTAAAGGACTATGATTGCGAGATCTTCTTCCATCCAGGGAAGGCACACAAAGTGGCCGATGCACTCAGCCGGAAGTTAAATGCCACTTTGATGTCCGTGTCTATATTACCCCGGCCACTCGAGAGAGAAATTGTTAATTTTGGAGTCAAGGTCATCTCTGGACGGCTTTCCACTATGACACTAGCACCGGTGCTGTTTGAGGATATATTGGAGAAACAAAATTGTGATTCGAGTCTTCAGAGAATCAAACAGGAGATCCTAGAAGGGAAGGGCGATGGTTTTCGTATCGCCGACGGGGGAGTACTACACCTTAGGGATCGTCTATGTATCCCTAAAGATCTGGAGCTGTGAAAAAAGATATTAGCGGAAGCTCACGAAACCCCTTATTCGATGCATCCAAGATCTACCAAAATGTATCAGGATCTGAAGGAGAAATTTTGGTGGTCCGGCATGAAGAGGGATGTGGCTCAGCATGTGAGTACTTGCCTGACTTGCCAAAGAGTGAAAGCAGAACACCAGCGACCCGGCGGAGTTCTACAGCCACTCCCGATTTCGGAGTGGAAATGGGAAGATATCTCTATGGATTTCATTTCAGGACTTCCCAGGACTACAAATGGATATGATGTGATATGGGTAATTATGGACAGGTTGACGAAGTCTACTCACTTTCTAGCAGTCAAGATGACTTATTTGATTGAGAAACTAGCTCAATTATATGCTAGGGAGATAATTAGACTCCATGGAGTTCCCAAGACTATCACCTCTGACAGGGATGGTCACTTTACCTCACATTTTTGGGAATGAATCCAGAAGTCTCTTGGCACCAAACTGCGGTTCAGTACTGCTTTTCACCCTCAGACTGACGGGCAAACGGAACGAGTGAATCAAGTATTAGAGGATATGTTGAGAGCCTGTGCCCTGGATTTCAAAGGAAGTTGGTGCCGATATCTATGTTTAGCGAAATTTGCTTACAATAATAGCTACCAAGCTACTATCGGAATGACACCCTATGAAGCTTTGTACAGGAGGAGATATAGGTCTCCAATTTGTTGGTACGAAGGTGGTGAAAAGAAGGAAATGGGGCTCACGACGGATCTCATCAATGACACCACCCGAGCTATACAGAACATTCGACAACGGATTGAAGCTGCTCAGAGCCGCCAGAAGAGTTATGCGGATGTTCGGCGTAGGTCACTGGAATTTGAGGTTGGAGATCTGGTATTTCTCAAAGTGGCTCCTATGAAAGGGGTAACAAGATTTGGGAAGAAAGGAAAACTAAGTCCGCGATATGTGGGGTCGTACCCGATTCTGAAAAGAGTTGGCAAGGTGGCATATGAACTAGAGCTGCCTCAGGAGATGACGGCTATCCATAACGTGTTTCATGTGTCGTTACTCAAGAAGAGTATTCTAAACACAGATCAAGTGATCGAGCCACAGACAGTACAAGTTCAGGAAGACCTAAGTTTTGAAAGCCGACCTATACAAATCTTGGATCGGGAAATCAAAAAGCTAAGGAGCAAGGAGGTGCCCTTGGTCAAGGTCTTATGGCAAAGTCAGCGGTTCGAGGAAGCTACCTTGGAACGCGAGGACGAGATGAGACGCAAGTACCCGGAGCTATTCTAAGTTCGAGGACGAACTTTCACGAGGTATGGGGGATTGTAACGACCCGGAAAATTCTCTTAATATTTTCTTTAAAATAATGAGCATGTCTAGATAATTTTCCGAGGGACCTAGAAATATTAGTACGAACCTTAGTGTAGAAATCCATGATTTTCTCATTTAAATTGAGAAACTAAGTACTAATGGGCCATATATGGGCTTTTTAGTACCATGGTTATTAGTAGATTTTGGGCAAAATTTAATATAAATATACATAGATTTTAATTGGGAATATTAGCATGATTATGGGTGAATTTTAGGGGAATTTTCAGAAATAATGGAAAATAAAATAAAAATAAAATAAAAATAAAGTCCATGCACCAAGGATTGAACCTTGAACCTCTTGTACTACCATGCATGCACTAACCAATTCACCTAGCAAGGGAGTGCTATGAGGGAATGAAGTGGATTTTAGTTAAGGCTTGGGAAGAATGAAGAGTCATCAAGGGAAGAGACACCATGACTCTTCACTTACCCTCCTTAATGTGGCATAAAAGCATAAGAGAAAGAGTTACATTTCTCCTCTCTTCTTCCATCAAGGCATTTGCTCTCCTCTTCTCTTCCTCCCCCCCTAGCCGAAACCCCAAGCCCCCCTCTTTCCTTGGAAAAGCTCCACAAGGAGGCCTCATCTTCAAGATCTAAAGGTTTCACAAGGCTACAAAGGCTAGAGGGTGGTCAAGAGATAACAAGATCTTCATCTTCTTCCCTATCTAAGGTCTAAAACTAAGATAATCTAAGGTAAGACTCCCTCACCTGTGGTATGATAGCTCTCCTTGTTATTTATCATGATATGAAGTTTGGTTTGGGTTTGATGTTGAGAAAACCATGACTTGGACCCTTATAACTTTCGGCCACCCTGGTTTTTGGGTCCAAGATGATGTTAAAAAAATTGCACTCATGCTTTCTAATGTTTTCTCATGATGAATATATGTTAAAAATATGATTTGGAGAATTTTGGGAGTACCCTAGTACCCTTAGGGTTTTCGGCCACCACCATGATCCCATGGTTAGGGTGGGATCTCACCCTTCAAGTGTATGTTTTGTATACCCTCATGATACAAGGGAGGTTGAGGATGTTTTATGTGAATTTTCACATGGCCTAGAGACCCTACAAGTTTCGGCCAAGATGGATAATAGGGCAAGGAGTTAGGGTTTGTTGCAAGTATGGGTTCCAATGGCTCCTATGGTATGGTATGGAGGGTGTTGGATGTTTAATTGGAATTTGTATGAATTTTCTATGGACCCATGGTCCATACATGTTTCGGCCAACCCTAGGAAGAGGGGCTAGGAGTTAGGGTTAACCCTAAGACATGAGCCCTAATAGCTTCCTATGACTTTATAAGTAATGTATGGTCTTTTACTTACCTTATGCTACTTTACATGTCATTTGAATGGTTGAACCCTTCCCTTACAAGTTTCAGCCAAGTCATGTAAATGGGGTTTAGGTGGAGTTAGGGTTTCAAGAATGATGGTTTATGGCTTATTATGATGTAAATATATAGGTTCAAGCATGTGGTAGAAATTATGTTACCTTTAACCCTAACCTTAGGTGTTATATGTTATGTTAGATATGTTTGTGTTAGATGCATGCTTGTAGGGTTATTATGAATGTCACATGTGATGTTGACCCCATGCATGCTTGTGATAGATATTATACTTATGTATGTGATGCAATGCTTATCTTATGTATCATGATTATGCAAGTTAGATGAATTAGGAGAATGGTCTAGGTAATTATGTCATGTTTTATGAATATAATGCAATGTTTACCTTATGTATCATGATCATGCAAGCTCTATGAATTAGGATGAAGGTCTATGTAATTATGTCATGTTTCATGAATATAATGCAATGTTTACCTTATGTATCATGATCATGTAAGCTCTAAGAATTAGGATGACGGTCTATGTAAACATGTCATATTCTATGAATACAATGCAATGCTTACCTTATGTATCATGATCGTGCAAGCACTATGAACAAGAATGATGTTGATGTAAGCATGCCATGTTTATGAATGAAGATAATGCTTATGCCTTAGGGCATCATGATGCAATGCATTAAGTATGAATGATGAAAGGTCAAGTATGATTTATGTCATGTTTCATGTAACAAGGTTATGCTATGTTTAAATATGCTACGAATGCCCCATGAATAATGAAGCATGTGAAGTTATTTTACTTTATGAATGAGCTTGTACCGGACCGAAGTATGGGTCCAAGGGATGGGTACCTTAAGAACGCCCCGATTTTGGACTACTGACTATGCTGTCCACGGTTCTGGCACTACCGAAGCTGTGCAACAGGGATGGGCACCTTAAGAACGCCCCGGTTCTGGGACTACCGACTATGCTGCCCTTACCCTAGTAGGTCGGGGCTCGCTACCTCGTATTTACTTAGGGATGCGTGCTTATGATGTATGTATGTGGTACAAGCCGGAGACCACAATGATGTTATGATGATGTTTAAGTATTTAAAAGTATGATTTTAAAAGTAAGCATCCTTATGTATATGCATTTGACTCATGCATTCATTCATGTTATGCATCAGGCCATGATAGTATATGTTTTACGCCCATGCCTTATGTTAAGAATGATGCGTGATAGTAAATGCTTTAAGCTTAAGTTTATGTTAAGAATATGCCTATTGTCACGCCCCCAGAGGCACATGCTTCCACGAAAATCGAGCAGCATATCCCCTGTACGGCGGACAATATGGGACAATAATACATACTATCTCACATATATAGCTTAGCCACATGCGGCTAGCATCATAACAATATATAAAAGACACACAACCACGCAGTTTATAATAATTTAACGGGTGGCTCAGCCACCTTAAAATATAAAAGAAACAACAATCCAAAGAGAACTCGAATGTCTCTGATAACAACAAAACCGGTCTGAATACACGAAAACAAATAAAAGGCTAAACTCACCAAGTGCCGAAAACAAAACACCTGAGCCAAAATGGAAACAACTCAACACTAGGGACTGGCAACTGAATCCTCTCCTGGCTCCAAGAGATACGTCTACCTGCTATCTGAAACAACAAAAAAGGAAAACAGGGGTGGTGAGTCCGGGCGGACTCTGCGGGTATATGAGTAGACAATAAGCATGACATAATAAAGATAACGGAGTAGAGAAATCAACAGTGTACAGTCCATAAGAATTATAGAATTTATCTAATCATGCATAACCAATATAATATGACATGGTATAAAACCGAATAATAACCAAACAGGTGTAAAATGACACAATAACAATAAAGCCAAGATATACATGCATGTCAATCATGTGCAACAACCATAACTCATATAAGTGCATCAAACACAAGCAAATGCATAAAAGAAATACGTATGCACATGATGCAATGACATGTGTCACCCCTGACGCCAGTCAAGCCGTCAACACATTCCATCTGTGTGACCGAGTGGGTAGGGTTGTGACAACTGTACCACTCCAACAACAAATACCACATAAGGTGTGGGTGAGTGGACAGGATGCTGGGGAGTCTACACTCCAACCCCGATACATAGGGGGAGCTATACAGCTGCAATATCCCTCTAAAAACAATGGTGAGGGTGAGCCACCAACAGCTCATCCCTCTAAAAACAACGGTAAGGGTGTCACTGTTTGGCATAACAGGACAGGTGCTCGCATTCTAATATCTACCACGACAACAAGTGGTTGAGTGAATCGAGCAAGAATATGACTAATGACGACTTAACCAAATGTAAGCCCAACAGTCGTTAGTATGCAACATGCATGTATGGTGCATGCTATACGATGCACAAACAACCGGAGAAACAGTGATGCAATAAAGTCCAACGAATACACGATGCATCAATATAATCAACCGGAAATCAAAACCAACGATTATGCACCTACACTACTGGGTAGGGTATTTCTAATGCCAAAATAAACCTATCTGTGTATAATGGACTTCTAAGTACTCGCGTACAAGTGGCACTTTACAAAATAGAAAACCAATAGAAGACTGTACGGATACGAATTTAGAATACTCAAAGATCAACGAAGAATAAGTCTCAACAGCGATGTTTTAAATAACGACAAAGAACAAGATCAAGCAACCTATCAGACATAATATAGCCATGCTTTTAAGGTAAAGAAAACTACTCGAGTACAAAGGAGAAGTACCCGCCTTTATAATAAAAGTTCGTGAACTAAGAGGACCTTCCGCAATCAACCAAACGAATCCAAATCAAGGTCCTGTATCAAAGGATACTATGTTTAGCTATTTATAACATTAATAGATTAGCTAATCAGGATTAGGACAATCCTAATTATAACCTACGAGCACATGATCCATCTTTACAACTTATATATATTATATATAAAATTTAGTTTGCCTACGGTAACTAAACAACAAGGCTTACATTCCTCCTCTAACAGATGCATCACAACATAAACAACACAAACATAAAATTCCCAACAACAGAATACCTCTTACATGCTAACTTCTCAAAAACAATGCACACTCCTTCTAACTAGTGACACAAATTCCAGTTCTTTCTCACACATTACTGCCCAATTTATGCTCATGGCAAAACCTAAAACCTCATGGCAAAAACAAGAAAATTAATTGATACAAATGGTTTACCTGAACCAAAAAGGAAATTTTGATGCTGGGCACGAGATCAAGAAGAGGAGAGGACAGCTTGCGCAAAAAGTATTCATGAGGCTTCGCTCCTACTCGGTCGCGTGAAGAAGACGAAGAAGATATCGCGCTAAGAGAGAGTCGCGAGAGAGGGAAACTACCGGCCAAATCACGGGGAGGTAGTCGCCGCCGACTGAGGGAGGAGGAAGAGGATCGCGGTTAAGGTTTCGCGTGCGGCAATGTCAGCTTCGGGGAAAGTTGTCGAAGAGGGGAGGGTTTCCGGCACCAAGGCGGCTGCGGCGTCGCTGGGGCAAGGTAGCAGATGAAGAAGAAGTAGGAGATGCCACAGCGGTGGTTGGCTAGGGCTCGGCGTCGAGGCAGAGAAGAAACGGGTGAAACTGACTTGGGGAAGGCAGTTTTAGGGCTTTTTAAGATTTTTGATGTTTTGCAAATAAGCCCTCCAATTTCGAATAATTACAACTAGGTCCCTAATTTGCAAAGAGATCCTCTAAAATTTCGATTCTCAACATTCTCCCCCACTAACAAAAATTTGGTCCCAAAATTTAGCCAGTAAATCACAACAGATACTAGTCACCCCAACAGGTACTAGTCAACAACAACAAATATTAACAACTTGTATCTCTCATGGTTAACTTCAACCATGATTGCGAGTCAAATGTGTTATCTACCATATTGGGAAATGTCCAACATCTCCCTAACCGTAGCTACCCAGTTACAAGCAGTGACCTACACGTAGATATCCTATAGCTCTTTAATATCTCGGAAAATCGATTCATCGACTTGCTGTGCCTTCTCTCTTGTGAGCGGGTAAACCCGGTCCATCTCTGGAACTGATGGTGGTATCTTCTGAAGAGGCAGTGGCCGAATCATCTGAATTGCTGTTAGTTACATAGTCTGCGGTACTGGAGCTCCCACCGTCTGCTGAGTCTGATAACTTGTAGCTTCGACCATCTGCTGAGGTTAGTAAACTGAAGACTAATATGCTAGGCACAGCTGATCTACACATAACTAATAACTAAAATAAATCCTAATCATACCACCTACTTAAGTAAATTTTAAGTAACAACGCGTTACTTCCTAAAGGAACTTTTAGCAACCAGTGAATAAATATGTCCATAATAATTTTTGTTAGTTTGTAATTCTATGTTGGAACCAGACTTAGGTAGTAGTGGGACATGTTATTGATACTGAAGTATAGTTAACCTTCTGCAACTGCTATGCTGAAACTGAAAGGTATTGTGAATTTTCAAATGATAACCAATCATCACAGTTTCCCAGGCGAAAGCTTCTTTCCTAACAACAGCCAATAGCAGAATGTGTGGATCTTAAATGCTATTACCTAATTTACCTAACCTAAATGTTTGTTTTTTTTTCTACTGGCAAACTGATGTTGTTATCCTGGTTACTGCTAGAAGGCTAATATCTAAGCCTCAGGCAATTGGGAGATTGTGCAGGAACTGAAAGGGAATACTTTGAACTTTCAAAAGATAATCATTAATCAATCACAACAGTTTGAAAAAGCTTCTTTCTGTTGATACTACATCAGTCAATAGTAGAATAAGTGCATCTTACAACGAACTCGACTAATGATATCCTATTGTGTGTTTTAATAAATAAAAACAAATTCCCTAACTTAAATACATTTCTCATTGGCATAAAATCTTGTGAATTTTCAAAAGTTAACCAATCATAACATTTACAAAGGCAAAACCTCTTTCATTGACTCTGCATCAGTCTATAGCAAAATGTCTTACAAGCTGTTAACTATTCTGTCTTTAGTAAATTAAAATGTGTGAAATTGCAATGTATTAGTGGTACCTGGAAACCGATAAAATAATAGATTCTAAGAGAATAGCAGGGTTGTGTTATCTTTATTCCAGAATGTTTATGGTATCAATGTTCTATTCTTTGCATATGTGGCATTTATAATTGTATTGCCCCTATCACCTAGATGCTAATGACAAATAAAATATATTTATCAAAATTTGGCTTTACTTATCGGTAAAAAGAGTTTCTTTCCTGTTGATTATTATTCAAAGGATCATAAGAAATCAAAAGAGACTCTGTCACTGAGCTATAAAACTGATATCATTGTATACAAACTATGATTCTTTCTTAAAGGATTTTTTTTTTTTGAAGTTGAGTATGCTTAGCAAGGGAGAATATACTATGTTTAACCCAATACAGATATAATAAAATTACAAATTCACATATTAGGTTTTCAGAATTATGTTTAGAAGCAATATGGTATATTGATATCAAACATGCTTAGTTGACAAATTTCTTACAGCCTACACATAAAGCATGAATTAAATCTACATCGGAGGCGATTATATTTGTATAGTATACTTGATTACTTATTATTATTAAACTTTTGCTCATTAGTGGTGAGAATGAGAAGTTCTAATTCAAATGGATTATCACCGTGGAGGCTTTCTTAGACACACTTCATTTAAAATTTTCAGTGGAAATTCTTAGATCAACTTTGCTTTCTCGCAGGATGAGTCCAATTTAATGTTTGGTTTGCATTAATCTTGCGTCTTAATGAGGCTTTTTCTATAACTTAGTCTTGACTAGGTCTGATATTAGTGAATTACTTTGGTCTTATACATAAGAGTTTTGTTGTGGGTTTGAGAAGCTTGCCTTTTGTTATTGCAGTAAGAGATCCATTGTGATTTAGATAGAGACCTCTATAGTCAAATGTCACAATCCCCTGGAGTAGACTCAACCATATACTTTGAAGCCTATTCTTAACTCAGCATACCACCTACTAATAGTATAGAAAGCTACAGAACTCTATAGTCAAATTTTAATAATGTATTATATTTAACAATATAACCCAAAAAGTTACATGTTCCTATGCCATACAACAAAGCCGATGCTTTGAAACCAAACTAATGTACCAACTGTTTTGACCAAGATTCACTAACAAAAATAAACTAAATCCCTTATAGATTGATATAGGCCTGAGGTGCAAACATTATTAACTAGATTCTCAAGTGTGGATCAACAGCTCAATTATGGGTATAATCATGGTTCCAGATATAGTCTGGAACTAACTGTACCAATCACCACATAACTCTACAATGAAAGACAAGTAGAAACCCAAAGAACTAGTACCCGTTAGTAGTAACTTAGTCATCATCTTGCATTTTATCCTACATGGCATTGTAGATGTATTCCCTACAATTTCCCTCACAATAGTGCCACTAACGAACATAAGAATGAAGAAAAACTCGAGGTTTTCCACCCAACGATTTTATAAAACTTGTTGGCCACCCGCTTAAGCTGACTTCAATGGTGTTTTCCATTGTTTGAAACCATTAACATAAGCATAACTTTCATGCTAATTAACGGTCAAATATCAAGTATAATCCCATAGAGCTGAAAAGGCTCAACTACCTCCTACATATAATCTAAAAGCCTTATTGATGCCACGTATAATGCCAATGACATATAAAAGTCAATGTCCACATGATTACGCTTGAAATCCATTGTATTTTATCCCAAGACCATGGAAGGCACCATTGAAGGCAACCCTGCCAGCTTCTTCCCTTAGAGTTCTATCTTATAACTTCTCTTCTCCAGCACAAGGTTTCACTTATGGGACACATGTGCATAAACATAGGCCAATTAACATGAAGTTCTTAAAGCTAGAGATGTTGAGTTGGTAGATGTTTACTTTTCTGCTACTAATTGTTAAGCTTAAAGCTGATCTAGCACTGTTGTGTTGTAGTTTACTCCTAAAAGAACGGTACATGATTGCTTACATTCAACCAATTGAGATGGAACTTATGAGAAAACGAATACGGATCGAAAACGATATAGGTAGAACTAGGTGGATTAAACAGGATCATGCATGATCAGAAGTTATGACCTGAACATGTCACAGATATGGAACTTCTCAATCATGGATGTGAGAAAGAAAGGAAAGATGAAAGACCACCTAAAACTACAAGAAGCACAAATTATTAGCCGCCACATTTTTTTTTAAAGCAATACCCAGCATGCTCCATGTATATCAACCTATCGCTTGGAGGAAAATCAGATCAGAAATAGGTCAACTTGATGTATGCTATGTGTACATTTCAATAATTAAAATCTTAAATGCTAAACAAATGGATAGGCACTAATGATTGACATGGATTAAGGATAAACATTTTGACTATATTTGTGTGAGATCTACACTCAAGATTTGGAACTTATTATTTCTTACTTTTCACTATCAAATAAATCCTTGATTGAACAAAATGGCTAATAATACTATGTTGTATGGGAGTCTGAGAGGGACTTCAAACTAAAATTTCATGAGATTTTTTTTTATAATGCAACAAACCTAGTACGATAATAGGACTATGAAAGGATCAAATATAGCATGTAATAAATATGTACTAAAAAAACGGGATTCCTAAAAAGAAGTTTGCATATACTCTTCCTAATGGTTCTACAAATGGATGATTGACCTAAATTTTTTAATCATATCTAGTTCCTGAAAGTTATGATCTATGATAATAATCGCCCCTCTCATTAAGATCCATGAACAAAACTCGGTAAACTATCCGTAAAACATCCAAATATATCTTATCTAGATAAGCCTTTTAATGCCTTCTTTGTCTATTGATTTGCAAATTTTCGATCACTATTAAGATAGCTAACAAGGTAATCTAGTAGATAGGGACCGACAAATGAAGCCACAGAAGACAAAAGTGCATAGAATATTATTACCAATAAGTATTAGGCCCAAACTGTTAAGATTAATGCTAATGTTTTAACCAACATGAATGAGGTAATTCTGCAATGTGCAATGGCACGAGCATAAGACTGAAGGATGCTTTTGAAAATTGGGAAAACAGTATGAACACTGTCATAACTAGCCAATTGTGGAACGTCCTTAAGTTCTAATGTCTTCAAAGCAAAGGCCAATCCAAGAGAAAGAAAGAATGCTTAGTATAGTAGCATTTTCGAATAGACTGCATACACCCAAAAAGCAATATGTTTTGGACAGTATCTAGAGGGACATGTTTCCAAAGAACTGGAAAATTTCCAGTGAGACTCTCTCCATAAGTTTTTCAGAAGCAATTTTAGAAGAGAAGTTGAGTTGTATATAGGCTTAAGGATGTCATGCAGACAATAGGAAGCAAGCAGTCCGGCTTGCAATGAGACACTTGTTTAAATTAACCTACTCAATGAGCATATACGTAATAGTTAAACAGGTTAATCATAGCTAAGAAACCATTTTGAAGTTCTAAGGGTTGCACTCAGTTTTTCTTTTTTTTATATATATAACAAGAGTATCTGGTTAATGATTTCGTTATCAAGACCTAGTTAAGGTAAACGGGATTCATACTTACTAAGATTCAGACAAGTGACACGGGGTTCTTTTCCCCGCATTACTTAGATATAATTTTATCAATATTTAAAACTAACTTACTTCTTGTTTGCCGGGAGAGATCTCGTCGCTGTCAAGTCCCATCACAACCATAACCAGAAAATGACTCCAGAAAATAAATCCGTAAAATACAAATATACCTCGTAAAACAAAACAAATTTGTCAACCCTCAAGAAAAAGACTCCATAAAAAAAAAATAAACAAATCTGTAACATACAGATTGACCTCGTAAAACAACTCCGTAAACCCATAGACACCAAAACATCGCAAAACGTCGACAAACTGACGCACCAAAAACAACATCATAAAAATCCACAGATCCCAAAGGAACTCGCAAACCTTGCTCTGATACCAAAAATTGTCACGACCTCAGAGGCACATGCTTCCTCAAAAATCGGGTAGCATCTCCCCTGTACGGCGGACAATATGGGGCAATTATACAAACACTCTCCACCAATATAGCTCAGCCACAAGCGGCTGGCATTACAATAATAAATAAAGACACATCCACAGAGTTTAAATATCAACATAAAAGATAATGGGTGGCTCAGCCACCTTAAACATAAAGAAAACTATAATCCAAAGAGAACTCAAATGTCTCTGATAACAACAAAACCCGATAACAAATAAACTATAACTTACCAAGTGCTGAAACAAAACAACTAAACCAAATACCGAAAAATAACGTAACTCTGGGGACTGGCAACTGGATCCTCTCCTGGCTCGAAGAAGCGTCACTACCTGCTACCTGAAACAAAAATAGGTGGTAGCGGTGGTGAGTCCGGGCGGACTCTGCGGGTATATTAGTAGACAATAAGCATGGCATAATAAAGATACAATAAGTAGAGAACCAACACGGTACAGTCCATAAGGAATATAAAATTTCCTAAACATGCATAACATATATAAAACAATAAGATATAAGACCGAATAACAACTGATATAAAATAAAATATCAACTAAGCAGGTAAAAACAACGCGACAACGATAAATCCCACGTATACATGCATGTCAATCAAGTGTAACAACCATAGCTCATATAAGTGCATCAAACACAAGCAAATGCATAAAAAAAATACGTATGCATATGATGCAATGACATGTGTCACCCCTGACGCCAGTCAAGCCGTCAACACATCCCATCTGTGTGACCAAGTGGGTAGGGATGTGACAACTGTACCACTCCAACAACAAATACCACAAAGGTGTCGTTGAGTGGACAGGATGCTGGGGAGCCAACACTCCAAACCCCGGTACATCGGGGGAGGTACTACAGCAACAATATCCCTCGAAAAACAACAGTGAGGGTGAGCCACCAACGACTCTATTATCCCTCTAAAACAACGGTGAGGGTGTCACTGTTTGGCAAAACAGGACAAATGCTCACACGCTAATTACTACCACGACAATAAGTGGTTGAGTGAATCGAGCAATAATATGACTAACGACGGCTTAACCAAATGTAAGCCAACAGTCGTTAGTATGCAACGTGCAAGTATGGTGCATGCTATACGATGTACGAACAACCGGAGAAACAACGATGCAATAAAATCCAACGAGTATACGATGCATCAATACAACCAACCGAAAATTAAAAACCAACGATTATGCACCTACACTACTAGGTAGGGTATTTCTATTGCCAAATAAACCTATCTGTGTTTAATGGACTTATAGGTACTCGTGTACAAGCGGTACTTTATAGAACAGAAAATCAACCGAGGACTGTACAGATACGAATTTGGGAACACTCGAAGATCAACGAAGAATAAGTCTCAACGGCGATGTTTTAAATAACGACAAAGAACAAGGTCAAGCAACCTATCAGACATAATATAGCCATGCTTTTAAGGTAAAGAAAACTACTCGTGTACAAAGGAGAAGTACCTGCCTTTTATTGAAGAATTTCGTAAAGGAAGAGAAAAACCTCCCATGATCGATGATGTGAGTCCAAAGTCAAGGTCATGTATTGAGGATAAAGTTTATAATCAAACATACTAAAATAGCAACTACATACAAAATAGATTAGGATTAAACCTAATTATCTCCTTCACTTGCTAATACAAACTACATAATTAACTTCTAACACCATTGCCAAGTAATCATCTCAAACCTAAACGTAATAGTCCAAAACTAGCTACAATAGCCTTACATTTATGGCAACCTTAATTCATAGCAATTTGTGTTGTCATCAAGATCTCAAACTAAAACTAGCCTACAACCTAGATAAGAAATTCCAAGATCAGTAATTGAAAAGAGAAGAATGATACTGTCAAAATGACATTGTTTATGGAAACTTTAGAATAGATGAAAATCTTTAGTTTAGATAAAATCCTTTTCTTATATAACCAAGGCAACCATGTTTAACAGTCCACAACAATCCGCACTCACGGCAAGGCAATCAAAACCAACACGCAGATTCATGGGCAACAATCTAAACATCTCATGGCTTCACACGACAGTAACAAGAAAAACAAAAACGTCCATCGCACAGTGAGTAATGCGCACAACAAGAAAAAAAAGGAGGTAGAAAATCAGAAGAGAAGGGTCAACGGTCGGCGTCACCTTCGCGTGACGAGGAAGGAGAAACTTTCCGGCGAAGTGGAGGAACAATCGCCTGCTTAGGGGTTGCAGCCAAATCTAGAAGTTGGGCCGCTCGGCGTCTCGTTTGTGCACACTGAAGAAAAACGAAGAAGAGGAAACAGCAGAAGAGGAAAGGCGGCGCTGCGAGGAGGAACCGCTCGGTGCGGTTGTTCGGCGGGCTGCAGCGTCGGCGTCAGGGAGGAGTCGGGAAACAGCGCAGAGGGAATAAAGAGAGGAAGTTAGGGCATGGGGGAAAAAGAAACGGTTTGGGGGTTATAATAGTTGTTTTGGCATTTTTGCAAAAAGGCCCTTCAAGTTTCAGAAATTACAACTAAGCCCTTTAAAATTTCAATTTTCAACAATTTTGGTGGATTAAATCCTAGTGAGTGAAGCTAGGTGGACTAAGTCCAGGTGAGTGAAGCTGGACACGAAGTCTTGGTCCGGGGGCCTGAGCACTAAGTCCTAGTCGGGGATCGGGCAACGGAGTCTTAGCCGAGCAAGGATTGCGGAGAGAAGTAGAGACGGGTCGAGGTCGGACGTCTCGAGATTCGAGTTCTCGGAGGCCGAACAAAAGTCCAGCCTGAGGTCCCGGTTGGCAAAAGCTTTAGTCAAGCGGGAATCGCGGACAGAAGTAGTGACGGGTCGAGGTCAGATGTCTCGAGATTCAGGTTCTTGGAGGCTGAGCAAAAGACAAATCGGAGGTCCCGGTTAGCAAACGATAACTTCTCCAGGGTGGAGTAGGTGAGGACGCATTCCTCGGTAAAGGGAACATTATGCATCAGTTCGACCTAGGGTTTCGGGTGAAATTCAAAGTCAGAACCAATCAATTAAGGGTAAGATTATTTGTGTTTTTGTCTTGTGTTTGTTGTCTTGCAAGTACCTAGAGTTGGAGGCAAGATAGGAGAGCAAACGCAAAAAAAAATGACTTGGGAAGAGGCCTTCGTGGGCACCTGACTTGAATCAGGCGCCCAAGAGACCTTTCCCAGGCGCCTAGGAGCTTCTCAGGCACCTGGGAAGGCTGGGTTTATCCTTCCACGAGTTTGTTGCTACGGATGGAAGTTTGACCACACGTGGCAGGCGCCCAAGAGCCCTCAGGCGCCCGAGAATGCAGTATATAAAGGGGTTCGACCCCTCATCTCAGGACATCAACTTTCACATCTGTTTAAGCATTCTCTACAAAATAAAAGCACTATGACAAAGCTCTGCGACTAAGGAGGCTCCAGAAAGAAGTGCACGACGCTTCGGACTTCCAGAGTTGGCCGAGTTTTTTTTTGGTTTACTTTTTATTTACGAGTTGTATTTATCCACTACTTTTGTGCTTGTAATTCGAACTGTAAGATGGGTATTCTCCACCTCCAGAAATTCCGGAAAGGAGACTATTAGTGGACTCACGCCGAGTATATAGGCCTTGGACGTACTGACCCTGGGGGGTCAGGAACTAAGTAACTAAACCCGCTTGTCTCCTGTCTTTCTTTAGTTTATTTTTTATTTCCATTGTGTACTAACCCTGAATGAAAGATGAAGTTTCCGACAAAATACAGCAAAATTTTGAGTCGATATTTACCCTCCCCCCCTCTATCGACCGACACCGATCCTATAAGTGGTATCAGAGCAGGTCGCTCTTCACCGGATTAACAGCCGAATGAGCAATAACGTCAGGAATTGAGGGGGAGGAAGGGTGAATATAGGTATATTTTAAATTATGTCAATTTTTAAATTTCATATTATATGTTTTAACTACAGGGAGAGAGGACACTATAAAAACCAGTGTCCTATTCATAAGATTCAATCATCACCACCGGCGACAATGGGGTACCAGCACTAGGGGTTCAGAGGGACAAGAGTTACATCCGTTGTTTCAAATGTCAAAAGCACAAACACTACAAGAACCAGTGTCCGACCAAGGTACATAAAATTAATTTTCGCAATAATTTTCAAATACCTGCACAGTTATACATTTATCCTAATAATAACACTGTTAATTTTTTTGATAAATTAGATTTTTTGCATAGCCAACTTAATGTACTACATGACAAATTATCAAACATTGATAATAGTAAAATATCAAATATTAATTATTTATTCCATAATATTAATGCTAGAATTTTCAAAATTAATAATAATACTTTAATTCCTGATAATTTTATCAACTCTAATGATAATGATAATATTTCAACTAATACTTTTTCTAATAATTCTAACAACTCTAGGGATAATGATAATACCTTAATTAATAATATTACTGTTAATTCTGATAATTCTGAGAATAATGATGAAATTATTGTTGATAATTCTAATATTTTTGAAAATAATATTGATGATAATAGTCAACTCTTAATTGACAATTCTACAGCTTTTGAATATAATGATACAACTTTAATTAATAACCTTGCAAATTATTTTACCTAATATGAAGATAATGATATAATTTATGAATATAACTCTGAAGATGAGGATGAAGATGAAGATGAATTTATAAGAATTAAAGCTATATTTAATAAGATTTACAAAAATTCAAATAAAGCAGATGTATTAAACAAACTTGAAAAATTAAATGCAAAAGAAATAGTAGATGATTAAGATATTTTTGAATTAATGGAAATGATGCAACTAGACCCAAAATTGATAACAATTTAAACTCTAATTTAATTCTTAATAAGTTAAAATCTAATTAATCATTAATAATTTAAACTCTAATGTAATTCTTAATAAGTTAAACTCTAATTAATTCTTAATAATTTAAACTCTAATTTAATCCTTAATAAGTTAAACTCTAATTAATCCTTAATAATTTAAACTCTAATTAATCTTTAATAAGTTAAACTCTAATTTAATTCTTAATAATTTAAACTCTAATTTAATCCTTAATAAGTTAAACTCTAATTAATCCTTAATAATTTAAACTCTAATTTAATTCTTAATAAGTTAAAATCTAATTAATTCATAATAATTTAAACTCAAAGTAATACTTAATAATTTAAACTTTAATTAATTCTTAACAAATTAATTCTTAATCTTTAATCAATTCTATAACTTAAATTTTTATTTCTTAATTAATTAATGATTTAACTTTAATCCGTAATTCAACAAAATCCACGAACTAAATTCTAATTAATTACCTTCAAATATGAAATTAAATAAAATTCTACTCAAGTGGAACAATCAATTTAATAATAATAAATATCTCAAAGTGGATTGACATATTAGCGGGTTTACATGGTCTGTAATAAATTGAGAATTTGATACTTTATTAGAAACTTAATTAAAGTGATTTGACCTGATTGACTCATGCATAAATGTCATACTCATGCATCTGCTTATCCTTTCTTATATATTTGTCATGCCATCCATGTTTACTTTTCTGCATAAATTAGAATGGATAGTTAGGACAAAAGATTGGTTGATACTTGCCTAACCTAGTACCAAGGTGGGACGAGATGATAGTACGTTAGAGAATCTTGGTTTAGGCAGATAGGAAGGGTAAGGTCTACCCGACTTGATCGACCAAGCTAAGTGGAACTAGCCGAAGCTACCTCGCCACATCCTAAACTAGTTAGACAAAAAATTTTCAAAGAATAAATTAAAAGTATTCATTCTTTAAAAGGCTTTGTCTAAAGAAAGGGTTGATGATCCAATAAGACTACGACCAAAAAAGGTCTTTGTGTCTCACCAAGACCTGGAAGCCAATTATTGAAAATTACTTTTAAATTACAAATTGTTAAACTTGAATCTAACATAAGGTCAAGCAATCTATAAATTAAATTGAAAAAAATTATTCAAGCATCTCGCAAACACCTATAAGGCAACTGTGCTTGCTTGTATTACGACACTTAGAATGGGTGAGATGTTAAGGACTAATTAATTGACAAATGCTTTTGAAAATATTTTCAAAATATTTAGGATATTTTCTTAAAATTCTATTTTCAAAATAATGTTTAAACATAATAATGTTTTAATGAATTTCATGCTTGATTGGGTGCTTACATATAAATACATTGGAATGGTTGTAGTGTAATTTGGTATTAGTCTATCATGACTATAGAATTACACTAGTACACTTTGTGTGTATTGAGCAAGACCGATTTTAGGTTGTTCAATTTATACTGACTATATAATTGAACAAGACCTCTGTTATTACAATATACATGCTTTTAATCCCGATATAATAACGGGCACATGTACTTAATATTTTTTCTCTAATTTACAAATGGACGAGATTTATTCGTTAAATCAATAAGCCCGGTAAATTGAGAAAAAATATTATTTACATGGTGTGTTGTTGATTATAGAAGGAAATCGTGTCCTATATTAGGATGATGATGTCCCCTTGAGGAGCTCATAAAGATTATCATGTAAATCCTGCATGTGAACTTGGTCCGACATGATGATAAGGTTGAGTGGTACTTCTCATAGAGTTAGATATTAATTAATTAAATTGTCAGTAATTTAATTAATTAATGGGCATGCGATATGTTAAGCACGGGGAGATTATGTATACATAATATGGTGGAGCCCATATTTAATTATGGGGTTAGTGCGGTAGTTTAATAATAACTCATTAGTGGAGTGGGTTATTATTAACGGGTTGGGTTGAGGATCCGTTAGGAGACCAAAATCAACTCCTTCTCGTGGTCCCTATTGTAGCCTATAAATACCATCTCATAAGCCATCATGAACCAACCAAGCCTTGGGTTTTCTCCTCTCTCTTTCTCTCCCTCTCCTTTCCTTGGGTGGCGGCGCAAGAAGCCTTAGGGCTTGCGGCAACAACAATCAAGGAGGAAGAAGGTGATCTATCTTCTTCTTCACTTCTTCTCTCCTCTTCCCTTAGGCGTGCGAATAGGTCAAGCAAAGGAAGGATTTGTTCTTCCTTTGGCCAGCGGCACAAACACAAAATGGAAAGGGCTTGGCGCAAGGGAGCATGGAAGAAAGGTGGTCCGCAAGCTCTCTTGAGAGAGGGCTAGGTCACGCAAGGAGGAAAGAAGGAAGAGGTGGAGGTTTTGGTGTCTTTGTTTCTTGGAAGATCGTCGCCCATACGACATCCAAGAAGAGGATAGAAATACAATAGAAGATCAAGAGGTAAAACAAGAGGTATAAATCATGTTTTTATTTTATTCATGTTCAATTGTATTTGTTTTCATGGACCTCGAAGATAAACATAAGAACTGACAATCCAATCATCATCTATTCCGCGGCTAATCGAGAAAAGGAATTAGATTGCTTGAACAATAAGTTTATTCAAGTGATCACTCAATCGAATAGCACGATGATGAAGTAGGTCGTTCGGAAAGTTTTCTTTCCATCCGGATTTATTCTAATTAATAGAATTTTAATCCGGGGATATGGAGAGGAACCGCAACCGAACGAAACCAACAATTGGTATCATAGCCATGGTTTCTGATTTTCTGTATTTTGAATTCGGTTGCATTCATGCTTTTCATATATGATTTATGCTGGATAATAGTAGGATGTGCAATAGGCTAATTTTGTGGTTGGAGACATAAGATCCAACTATTATGGCTATGTGTGATTGTGTATGATATTGTGTGTGATTGTATATATTTATTTGAATCCTCGGGGTTGACAAGGCATTAGTATTTAACTGTGTAATTAAATACGGCAAATATTAGCCGCTAGTTTTAATTTATTTTGATCTAGATTTTATGTGCACTCCTTCGTGGAGTATAGGATTGATGGATGTAAATTAAAATTATATTTTTCTTGGCTCAGTTCCCTACTTACGTGGCTAAAGGAGGAGGAGACGAGGTGGTAACACGACTGGAGGTGTATTGGAAAACGACGGAACCTTCAAAGCCATAATAGTTGGAAATTTAGAATTTTCATATTTATTGCTTGCCGTTTATTATGCTTGTTGTGATTGCATAAAAATTCCTCAATTTTAGAAATTAACTAAGTGGGTGAGAGAATCTTTGAGTCCCGTGACCTCCATTACTAATTTGATAAGTGATGCATACAAACTTGCACATTAGCTCTAAGTGTCTTCCTCTACATCGGATGAGTTTATTTTGTGGATCACTAGATCAAATATGATTTTAGGAAATTATTTAGGAGCGTGTGATCTTCCCCATCGGAAGGGACACAATCCTAGATAATTGACTTAGTATCGTGTAATGGTGTACACTTTGATGCAATTAATAGTATCCTCCCCATCGGAGTCACTGCTATTACTTGTATGGTCAAAGATAAACTAACTATTAATTTTATTTGTCAAAAAGTAAGGTTGACAAGATAATAAAATTAATGGGTAAAACCTCCTCTTACAAATGTTTGAATTAGTATACGTCCAGACTATCGTGACATACGAAATTCACTGTGTTTTGAGGTGTTGGTGATTTTAAAATTTTATTATTTGAGGAATCAATATTATTTTAAAATCTAAAGTTTTGATCTTGTGATTCTTAGGATTCTTCAAAATGGCTTTCAATCCCCTTGCTATGATTTTAAAAGAAAACAAACTTACTGATCCCAATTATATTGATTGGAAAAGGAACTTGGATATTGTCTTGACTGCTCAGGAGTACAAATTTGTACATTTTGAGATATGTCCCGCTAGGTCTAGTGACAATTCTAGTGAAGAGGAGAAGAAGAGTTATAGGAAGTGGGTAAGGAGGATGTGATGACGCGGTGTTATATTTTGGCTTCCATGTCAAATGTACTGCAACATCAGCATCAGGCCTTCACTACTACCTATGACATGATGCTCAATCTCAAGGAACTCTTCAAGCACCAGAATCGGGCTGCTAGGCAAGAGGCTATGAGGAACTTGATGACGACCACCATGGCTGAAGGAATACCCGTGAGGGATCATGTCCTCAAGATGATGACTCATTTGAATGAGATGGAAGTCCTTGGAGCAAAAATAAATGGGGAAACCCAGGTCGATATCATTCTCTAGACGCTACCCAAGAGTTCTGAGCAGTTTCACCTGAATTACAACATGAACAAAAGGATGTATTCGTTGGCAAAACTTCTGACAGGACTCCAGGCAGCAAAAGGGTTATTTCGTCAAGGTGCTCAAGCTTACTTTGTTGAAAACGTTTCTACTTCTAAGCCGAAAGGCAAGAAGAAGAAGAAATAAGGTGGTTTGGCAAAGAAAGCGGCTGGATCTCAAGGACCTCAAGCTAGAGTGAAGAATCTGAAAGGCAAGTTCTTCACATGCAAGCAGACTGGATATTGGAAGGTGGACTGTCCCCGCCCAAAGGAGAACAACAAAGGTGTTGAGGCAATCGGCCCAAGAATGATCGGGAAGATCATAGTTTTGATGTGTGTGTGCCAATATGTTTAAGGTTAGGGTGTTGTGTTGTATTTGAGTTTGCAGGACTTGGAGAATCACACATGGAGAATATATCCGAGGGATGAGAGTCGAGGGAGGAGAGCTCCAAGGGCAAGCCGGGAAGTGGACTTCAAGGGCACACGTGAAGGGTGACATGGAGGCAAGCAAAGGAATTCGTGTGTGCGCAACCGTGGGGCGATAGCCAGAGGAAGAAGACTTCAAGGGGCAAGCCAAGGGAGCATACTTGAAGGCATACGTGAAGAAGAGTGTTTGGAGTGATTGTAAGTGAGTTGAGAGGTTGGGCAGTCGACTGCCAAAACTCACAGAGAGTTTTCAGCCTCGGACCAGTCGACTGCCTTGAGGGAAGTCGACTGGTAACCCCCTAAAACTAGCTGTTGGCTGACATTTATTTCTAGGCCAGTCGACTGCCCCAGGGGCAGTCGATTGGTGCAGGTCTGGATAGCTTACGAAGTTGTCATGTTCTCTTATAAAAAGGGGACTTTTTGGCACGAGTACGAAACAGTTTTTTATTGTACTGAAGTGTTGTTCGTGCCCCGTTTGATCAGATCTTCCTCTCGCTCTTCATCGAATCTTGTAAAGTGGAAGAACACGTCTTTTGTAAAGGTTTCTCCACCTTAAAGGAGGGTTTCATAGTGGAGAGTGTGCAACCACGTGGATCCTTGGATTAGTCACCCGTTCGGGTGATACCAAGTAAACATACTCTGAGTTAGCATTGCTCTTTTGTCTTTTACATATTTTTGCTTGTATTGTGCTAACAATTTTGTAGATAATTCGACAAAGCGCTATTCACCCCCTCTATCAAACGCACGCGATCTATCAATTGGTATCAGAGTTGGTTCGCTTCGGGAGAACTCACCATTGATCGGAGTACAAGGAAATGGTGTTTCAAGAGGGTTACAGCACTGCAAGGCCTTCGTTCTTCGATGGTAACGACATCGCCTACTGGAAGGTAGAATGCAATATTACTTGATAAATGATATTGAAAACTGGATAAGTGTTGTAGATGGATTTGATGCACCCGTCGACGAATGAGGAGAGCCACTGCGAATGAGATCTTGGCCGAAGGAAGTCATGAAGAGGGAGCAATCAAATGCCAAGGCCACCACCACACTACAATGCGGGTTGTCCATGTTAGTGATATGAGAAAAGTGTTCTAAGGCAATCGCCTTATGATTGTAATAATTTATTTTAATAAATGAATATTCACTATTTGAGTATACATGTTTATGTATTTGATTGAGATCTTAAACTCATTTATTGAATGTCCGCAATATAATTCACAGCATGAGAGAATTTGTGATGAATTCACAACTAGTGATTATCTCTACATGTGCAATTGTGAAGTATTGAAATTGTGCCTAGTCGATGAATTGACAAATACGGACACTATCAATTCTGTTGAGACTAGCATGGGTTATTCTCTAATCAGCTGATTCTCACTGGCTGGTGACATTGGGATGTCCGGAGATAAACATGAATGCTAGTTAAGGGAACTAGTTCATTGGAGTAACTGGTTGCAAAACTTCATATGGTAGTCTACATATAGAAATGTCAATAAAGTTCTTACTGCAGCTTAAGTGCGATGTTCCTTTGACTTGCGGTGTTCACGTCATCTTGGTCATGGAGACTTATACTTTGACATCTTAAGCAAGCATCTCCAAGGAGGTGTGAACCCAGGATGATTGGGTATAAGCCGAAGTGCCCGAAGATGTTTGAACAGCCTACAAAGGATTCACCACTCTTTGCGAGGAGATGTATACCCAAGGCCTATCGTCGGATTGTTACTCGAAGCCTCTGGCCAGAGCATGACATGCTCAGAGTATGAATTTCTTAAATACATGTGAGTAATTAGAATACGTAGGACGAGAGTACGTTACTTGGGCTAGGTGTGACGTAGTCAGCCTAGTGGGGACTGACACACATAGACCATGTCCTGAACCAAGTGGATATAGGATGGTGAAGGGAATGGGGCACGATTCATTATAGCTGTTGAAGGGTTTCAGAATTATTTCTGAGGTCAACCGTTGATCTTTCGATTAATTGGGGATCATGATGTACTACTAGGTGCCACTCATGATCGTTCTATAATTGGTTAATTATAGACGGCCAACATAAATCGAAAGCCTATTTAGTCACACGCACTACGAGTAATCCGAGGGATTTAAAACGAGTTGAAAATTGGATTTTCCAATCAAGAGAGATTAGGTTTGGTTGAGCCAAACGATAAGTCGAATCTGAATTTTTCATAGACGCGTCGGAAGCGTAAAATGGCTAAGTCTTTTGAAGACTTAATAGATGAATTAAATGATTTTAATTCATTGGGGCGTGTCCTAGATAGGCCGGCCAAAGAGGGTCCCCACCCTCTTTGCTTGGCCGGCCACAACAAAGGGAGGGAACCAAATTGTTTGGTTCAATTTATAAAATAAATCAAGTGTGGTTTGTTTTATAAAATTATGGATGATATAAATTTTTATATAAACCAAGGTTTGGTTTATTTTTTCATGGAAATTAAAATGAACCATGGATTGGTTTATTTTATTTTATAAAATCAATCATGGATTGATTTACCATGATAAAGAAATTTATATAAAGAAATTTATATAAAATTTATTTTTCATGGAAATTAAAATGAACCATGGATTGGTTTATTTTATTTTATAAAATCAATCATGGATTGATTTACCGTGATAAAGAAATTTATATAAAGAAATTTATATGATAAATTTCTTATGAAAATTTATTCCATAAGAAAAAGAGACTTGGTTGATTTTTATCATAAATTAAAATATGATTTTAACCATGATATAAAATCAAGACTTGGCATGATAGAATAAGTCATAGAAAATTTATATGATAAATTTCTTACAAAAATTTATTCCATAAGAAAAAAGAGACTTGGCGGTTGAGAGGCCACTATATAAAGGACCCAAGGCAAGGCTTGGAATTCATTCGAAATAATCCAAGTATTCTTGCTTGGGCTCTCTCCCTCTCGTCCCTTCTTTCTCTTGGCCGGCCTCTCCCTTCTTCTCCCTTCTTCTTGCCGTGAGCACAAGGAGAAGCACCAAGGTGACAAAGTTCTTCCGTTGTGACGATCTTCCTCTCCGGCCATCATCACCTTGGGATTGGGCGCAAGTCATCTTCCTCCTCCTCGCCGGAATTGTGATTCCGGCCAACCTTGGTGGTGAGTTTTTCCGATATGATTACTTCTCTCTTGGTTTCTTGTCGCGTTCTCGGAGAATCTAGTAGTTCTCGAGGACACGAAACTCGTGGCTTTGCGAAGTCATCCCGAAGATACTCGGCGTGGACGCGAATAGAGGCGGAGCTTCCGAGGGACGCTTACGGTTGGATCTCGTCCCTTCCTTCGAGTTACGCGAGGTAATACGTAAATTAGTTTACGTTTCTGCAAAATATTAAATATATGATCATGTCTACACAACATAAGGTTGCATGCTTAGATATGTGGTTAAATAATTTGAGAAATTATTTATGCTAAATCTTCCGCTGCACGTAATTAATTTTAAAATTACGAACCCGCATCCATGTCAACATGCACCCGGTCCCAACAGTGGTATCAGAGCCGGTTAGTGTTCGACATAATCATATAATTGTTTTGCGGAAAACTTTGTCATGATCTCAATTTTGGAAAATTTTCCAATTATGGAAACTTTCCAATTATGGTAAATTTTAGATTTAGGAATTTCAAAGTTTGAAAATCCTCATGAAATTTCGCAAACATTTGAAATATCCCTGTTTCTAAAATTTTATGATAATTGTGAAAACTTTCCAATTTTGAAAACTTTCCAATTTTGGAAATTTCCTATTTTGGAAATTTTCCAATTTTAGAAATACGTAAGTTTTCTTTGTAACAGAAACTTACAATTATTCTGAATTTTTTTTATTTTTGGAAACTTTCCATTTATGGAAAGTTCACAATTTTGGGCACTTTCTTTCAAGAAAGTCTAGACAAATTATGGGAATATTAATTAGCATTTAAATTCATAATTAGAAATTAAATTATTTACAAAATTCTTTATTTTGGATTGAGCCTCGGGGAGCCGTCCAATTTAAAGTTAGTTGTTATAATTAAATTTCCTAAATTGAATTTAAATTATCAAATGTTTAATTTGGGTTGAGCCTCGGGGAGCCGTCCAAATTATATTATCAATAAATTCTTATTTTGGATTGAGCCTCGGGGAGCCGTCCAAATTAAGTTATTTATTGATATTAATTTTCCATAAATAAAATATGTGATCAAATCTTGAAAATTTTTAAGGTGATTCTCAAACGATAATTTCCTTATTTGATTTATGAGGTGATGCTCTTACATATTATTGTCTCCAAAATTAATTAGGAAAATTGTTTCCTATAGAGTATATTTCCTTAAATAAGATTTTCATGAAAATAATATGTGGTTGAATTAAGAGAATCTGTCTCTTAATTTAATAAGATTTGATTTAGAGAAATCAAAGTCTTAAACATATTAATTCCGAAATTGATTATGATAATTTAGGAAATTGTTTCCCAAAACAATTCCTTGAATAAAGTATGAAATTAGAATTAGGAGATCCGGTTCCTAATTCAATTAATGAGACTTGATATATTAAGTCACATACATACTTTATTAAGGAAATCGTTAGAACATGACATAATTATATGTCATGAATGTGCATAAAAAAAAAGGATGAGACCCAAAACCCCTCACAAAATATTAAGGCCAACAACTTCCATTAATATGGTTAGAACCGGAGTTTTGTTTCTCGTTTGGGTTGATGGACACATCCATGCCCGGCTTGAACCTCAACATGTTCAAACCATGGAATTAGTTTATGATTAATATAGTTGGAGTCAGAGGTCAATCCTTAGTTTTGGTTGTTGGACACATCCAAGCCTGACTAAACGGTTGAATGAGCTCCAACCATATTAAAACTATTTCTTGATTAATGGGTCAGCCTTAAGCTTGGAGCATCGATTTGTTGTGCCACAGCCAAGGTCGATGTAAAGAGAGGTGTAGTTGGGTGCTATGTATAATGTTGCATACTTGTTAATGAGTTAACAACCCAATGATTTATGCAAACATTCAATTAGTTGATAGCATAATGTGATAGTTACATATATGTAATATGTAATCGGTATAATTACCTACCTTCATAGCTAAGAAAAACTTGATGACCCCAGCCATGGTTGTTCTTATCTATGGTTGGATATCAACCTATTTGGAGATGTTCCTACAATCTCCCGAATTGATAAAAAGGGTTATTCAATTTGAAAAATAAATAGGATTTAATTAATATATATTGATGCATTCTTTATCATTCTCATCAGATAACCTCAATTTGTATTTCTAGGATAATCACCTGATCATGTCTTCCCTGAATTTACGTTCCATTTTGGACACTAATAAGTTAACTAAGGACAAACGGATTACAAAGGCACCAAAAGGCACTTGCCATCACTGCGGCAAGGAGGGCCACTAGCGAAGAAACTGCAAGGTTTATCTTGAGTCTTTGAAGAAGAAGACATCCGATGCCCCATCCTCTTCAGGCATCTTCGTTATTGAATGTCACTCTATTTCCTCGTACACCTGGGTACTTGATACTGGGTGTAGCTCACATATATGTAATGACATACAGGGGCTGAGGAATAGAAGAAGACTCGTCAAGGGAGAAGCGAATTTGTAAGTTGGAAATGGAGCAAAGATTGCTGCTATTGCCATCAGAACATATTTGCTAAAGCTCCCTACTGGACTTGTCTTAGAATTGGATAATTGTTATTTTGTTCCTTCATTAATAAAGAACATTGTATCTATTTCATGCTTGAAAGAAAAGGGTTACCATTTAACTTTTAGTAACAATTGTTGTTACATAACTTTAAATGGTGTTCTTTATGGGACCGAAACTTTATTCAATGGTATTTACACGTTAGATTTATCCGGTGACGTTTTCAATATCGAAGTTAGCAACAAACGTGCTCGAATAGATAATCAAATAGACTCCTACACGTGGCATTGTCGTCTTGGCCATATAAGCAAGAAACGCATGACCAAATTACACCAATGTGGAATTCTGGAATCATTTGAACCCGGTTCATTGGATACATGTGAATCATGCTTAAAAGGCAAGATGGTCAAATTACCCTTTTCCGGAAAAGGTAAACCAGTGGGAGAATTGCTTGGTCTAATACATACTGATGTATGTGTTGGATCGAGAGACACGATAGAGGGGGGGTGAATATCGTTAAAAATTTTTGGAAGAGAGTTAGAGCAAGTATGCAGCGGAATAAGAATAATCGCAAACACGGGGATTTTTACTTGGTTCGGAGCCTGGGTCGACTCCTACTCCAAGGCCCACGGTCGTTGACCGTTTACTGAGGGCAATTCTATAATCGCGCAAAGATTCTTACAAAAGTTTACAATTGTAGTACAGTAATAGTATAACAGAAATGAAAAATCAGTTCTTCGTTACGGACGTCCGATATCGAATGTTTCTCAGAGCAGAGGGACGTCGTCGGCGCTTTCGTGTCGAGTTGGAAGATTTCTGGAGCGAAGCGCAGGTGCAGAAGAACGTAACAGCGTTGGAAGATGTTGTTTTGAAGCTTGGGGGGTCGAGGGCCTTTTATAGGGTTCTGAGGGCGCCCTGGAACACGGGGGCGCCCTCCAATTGGCCTGTGATCCCCGCTTCTCGCGGTCAGTGAGTTATCCCTTCAAAGTCAGGATAATGCCTTGACGGGGCGCCCGAGATGTCGAGGGTGCCCTAGCTGACCTGTTCAGCGGAAGTCTCGGCTGGATAATATTATCCTCTTCGCTGGCTTCAAGTGCGGGGCGCCTTGGTGGCTGGGGGCGCCCTGGGCGTTCGAGGAGCCCTGGGTGCTGGGGGCACCTTGACTGCTGAGGGCGCCCCGGCCAGTATTCAGCCGAAGCTCCTTTTGCTTCATTTGTTTTGTGTTGACCTTAGGGGCGCCCGGGACACTCAGGGCACCCTACTCAGCTGCTGCCTCACTCCTTTGAGGCTCTCTGAGCTGCAGACACTCGTTCCTTTGGTCCTGCATCCATGGTTAGTCCGAAAACAACATAAAGCAATAAGTTGTTAGTTTTATACAGCCTTAGCTGTCTTGGTTCTGACTTTGGGTTTCCAAAATGGAACCCTAGGTCGAACTGACGCCTACTGTTCCCTCAACGGAGAACGCGTCCTCACCTACTCCTCTCAGGAGATTTTACCTGTTGCTAACCGGCTCCTCTGGTTGGACTTTAGCCCAGCAGTCCCTCGCCAGGACTTCAGTACCAAGCTGTCCTTCGCCTGGTGCCTAGCATTCCTTCGCTAGGTCTTGATGACTAGCAGCCCTTTGCTAGTTGCCTAGTAGTCCTTCACTAGGACTTGGTGACTAGCAGCCCTTCGCTAGTTGCCTAGTAGTCCTTCACTAGGACTTGGTGACTAGCAGCCCTCTGCTAGTAGCCTAGCAGTTATTCGCTAGGGCTTTGTCTCCTGGCATTCCTTCGCCAGGTGCCTAGCAGTCCTTCGCTAGGGCTTTTCCTGCACACTTAAGTAACATGTTAGAAAACAAATAAGACATAACTTTTGAGCCTTGTTGCTATTATCAAAACTCAAGTTTGACTTGGGTGCTTTCTTCACCAACAATCTCCCCCTTTTTTATTTATGGCAACCCGATTCAAAATGTTAAGTTAATCATAGCAGATTTAGTTCCCTCTCCCTGGAAGGAATCTCTCCCTAGATTTTTCAAAAATTCATGGGGTTTTTTGAAAATAAGTTTTAAGTCTAAAGATGGATTTTCCTTACACTTTTTAACAGAAACTTAGGTTTAAACTTAAGTTTAAATACTTAGAGAAATTTTGTAGGCTTAAGTACTTTAAAAATTTTGAAAACATAAGTTTGAGAACTTTTGAAGCCTTAAGTTTTAAAGTACTCAGATAGTTTTGAAAACTTTAAGTTTAAAGTACTTTAATAGGATTTAAAACTTAAGTCTCTCAAGTACTTAGATGGTTTTCAAAGCTTAGAAGTTAGAAAAATTTTGAAAAGCTTAGAGGTTAGAAAAATTTTGAAAAGCTTAGAGGTTAGAAAAACTTTGAAAGCTTTAGAAAGTCGTTTTGAATAATGGATGGAGTTTTGATTTTTGAAACAAAATTGAATTTTGAATTTTGAAAAATTTAAACTCTCTCATTTTCTATCTCTCCCCCTTTGCCATATATCAAAAATAAAGAAATATAGCAAACAAACAGATTGCATAAAAAATTGAACTGCATAATTTGCTTGTACTGAACCAATTCAAGATATGAACTCAATCAAATCAGTTTTAATTTTTTGTTTAGGGTCCTGTTTAACCCGATTAGCTACTTACTAACTGTTATAAATAGTAGTTTTCGCTAGGGTTAGTTAAGTTAAGTGTTCTGTTTAAGTTAGATTTTCTAAACTTGACACTTAACTTGATTACTGTACAAGTTGTATTTAGTGCCCCAATTACTGCAGATGCACTGACTTAAAGCATCTTGAATTAAGGCAAAGACCTAAGCATCTCAACCCATTCTAGGTTATCAATCAAAAGTACCCTAAGGTGCTTGTGAGATGTTGGCTTCTAAAGCTATAGGTGCATGCAATTCTAGGGTTAGGGCCTAGGCTAAGTCCATTTACGAAAAAGCCCTAGTTTTGAAAGGGGTAGTTTTGAAAATAAAACTAAGTAAAAAAATTTATTTAAAGTTTTTCAAAACTGAATAAAGGCTGATTTTTAAAGCAAAACTGATTTTAAGTTGAGTGAAGTAGTACGAAAATAAAAAGTCAATAAAGTGGTAAGAAAATGAAAAGTAGAGTTACCCTATTCTACTAGGCACAGTAAAGATCAGATACTCAAGTCAAATAAGTAGTCAAACCAAATAGGTTAACTGGTCAAACAGAGGTTCAGTAGAGTCAAACATGAGTCAAGTTTTAGTTACTTAGTACAATGCTGAAAATAGTCTAACTATGAAGAAGGGTCAGGGTGGTCAGATGAGCCAAGCTGCCATGATCGGAATAGTGCCATCATCTCAATGTATCGTGCATCAACCACATCTCGATCGGCTCTATGAGCGTCCATCTGCTCGATGTGATAGGCCTCGACCTCCTCTCGGAGACTGTGGATCTCCATCTGCATCTGTGTGAAGCGCTAGTCGATGGTCGGTGGAGGCGGCTCGTCTATGTGTGCACGAGCCTCGGCTGCTAAATCGGCGACGTCGGCTTCTACCTCCTCGTCTGAGTCGATATGGGGAGCTGCTCTCTGACGTCTTCCAAGACAAGACCCCGGTACCGGAAACCTCTATACCAGCTAGGGAGAAGTTTCTATATCCTATCTCGTCGTAATCAGTCAACTCAGCCATCTCTCCCTCGGTGATGTTCCGACCGTGGTGATGTAATATGGACGTGATGATGTGGCAGTAGGGTGTGCGTACCTGCCCTTGCGTGGTAACACTGGATGCATGTATGATAGCATGAAATATGTGAAGTCCTATGTCGATGCCTAGCTGATGAATCAAAGCATATAGGAGAAAGGTGTGGAATGGTCTCATAGTAGTGACGTCTCTAGTAGATAATGGCAGAATACTTTGGACTATGACTCTATATAGAGCGTAGTCCTGGACCTGTAGTTCGACAGACTGAAATCGTCTGGCCAGGGGTTGCCTAAAGAAGTAAGAGTGTAACGTGTCTAAGGTAATGTGAGAGTAGGGAGCATCAAAGGGAGGTTCCCTAGGAGGGTAACAACAGAAGGTGGACTGCGAGAATCGTAGTCCTAGAAATCGGTTGAGTAGTGTAGGTGTGATAGTTAAGGGAATTCCTTGAACAGTGGTGACGAACATGAGACCATCCTGTCTAATTATGTTGTTGTAAAATTCTGCATATAAGGACGTGTTGATTGGATGGGTGCAGAATACGAGATTGTCAAGTTGGTAAAAGTTTATAACGTTCATTGCTAAGGGACAGGATTGGGTGAAAAATTGTCTATTCAAGTAGCTCATCTTGATAGGTTTATAGGTCGTACGAGCGAACTTACTACATAGTTCTAAATTCGGAAACCTAGGATCAGGACTAGGTTGGGTACCGGGTTCTGCCTGGTTTGGTCGGCATCTTCTAAGAGAAGGAATATGCATTTAAAGAAAGTATGAAGGAATTGCATTAAAGAAATTTAACTTAATTAAAAAATTATATCGGGTTGCTCGGGGAGGCATTGTTGAAGATGAGAGCTCGAGAGGGTTGCAAGATCTCTTAGAGGGTAGAGAGTTGAAGCGAAGTAGAAGTTTGAGTGTGAGGAGAAGAAGGGGGTATGGAGCCCCTTTTATAGGGCAGTTTCGGGCGCCCTGTAGTGTGAGGGCGCCCTAGATGGTGTGGGCGCCCCGCCTGGCGAGGGTGCCCTGGCCAGGGCTGTGGCTGCCTTTTGGCAGCTTTCTACCGTTGAAGGACTATACGGGGGCGCCCGGGAGCACCCGGGCGCCCTGGTCAGCATGCAGTGGCAGAAAGCGGCCTTTGACCAGCCTCGGGGCGCCCGCAAGGGTTTGGGCGCCCTAAACGACTGTTTTGACCCTAAAAGACTATGTTTGACCAGATTTGACTTGCTTGACCAGGTTTGACCTGATTTGACTGTTTTAGCCGTGGTTTGCCTAGCGTTAATTCAATGCCGTTCTAAACAAAAAAAAATGTAGTTATTAAAAGAATTTTCATTAAGTTTGTCGTCCCACCCAGTCTAGGATTATCAATCATGTTAGCCTTATAGGTTGTGTGAGACAGGTTTTGCAAAGAAAATTAAAAAAATTTATGATTCGTTTTGAAAAACTTAACTTAATTTTGAAAACAATCAATTTTAAAAAAAAATGTTTGAATCTATCATTAACTGAAAGTTTGTGTTAGATTTGAATTTGACAAAGACTAGTTTGAATTTGAATTTCAAAGATTGGCTTCCAGGTCTTGGCGAGGCACTAGGCCTTCTTTGGCCGTAGCCTTATTGGATCATCAACCCTTTCCTTGACAAAGCCTTTCAGTGAAATTTTCATTTTCAAAATTATTCTTTGAAAAATTCTGGTCTAACTAGTTTGGGTCTTGGATCGGTAGCTTCGGCTAGTTTCACCAGTCTAAAGAGACCAAGTAGACTTGACCTTATTAGAATTGGTTTCCCTAACGTACTATCATCTCACCGCCACCCAATACTATGTTGTCAAATTTCAGTTAAGTTGGTTCAGTCCTTAAACTTACCATTCCTAAATCTAAACATGGCAAATTGCAGAAATTAAATAAACAAGCAAACAGGCAATTTAAAGACAAAGAAAGTTTATCTAACAATAAATATGGTTTTTAATTTGGCTCCCCCTGGACTAAAGCCACGGTAATGGTTAGGCAAGATGTTAATCTTGTCCTTGGGGATCCAATACTGATTTGTTCCAGTTTGTTTGTTCAGGCACAGTTTAGGTACCCATGCCTGAACTTTGGGTCTGGATTGGTTCAGTACAGCATAATAGGATCTTTGCCTAGATTTGGTTCTATAGCCTAGTCCGGATCGATTAAGAGCGGACTTCTGTTTTCCAAGAATCATGTCAAGACCCTTGGAACCAGAAGTGAATCGTTCTAAGGCAACTCTAAGATCCTTAACCTGAGTTTTCAGGGAGGAGTTCTCTTTCTCATGTTTTTCAACTTGAATAGGAGTTCCTTCTTGAACTTTCTCAGTTAAGGGTCTAGAGTCAGCCCCCTCTTTCAGGAGTTTTATTTCATGTCGGAGGGATTCGACTCGGAGTTTAGCTTTCGCCAAATCTCGAGAAAGATACGAAATTAGTTCGTTTAATTGACTTCTATTGAAACCACTTACCTTGATTTCTCCGACCTCTGAGAAGGTCAGTCTGCCGTCGTCCTGTTCTGATTCTGACTCAGTCTCGACTTCTTTTGAGGTGGTCAGGGCTAGTAGGTTTGACTGGGGTGCCTCTTCTTCTTCCTCTGAGGAAGATTCGTCCCAGGTTGCTTGGAGTGCTTTCTTTCTTCTTATCTTCTTGGTCTCCTTTAGGTTCGGACACTCCGTCTTGTAGTGACCCTTCTTCTTGCACTCGTAGCAGGTCACGTTGGGCTTGTTTTTGTCACTTGCGGGTTCAGCTGGTTCGTCCTTTCTTCGGCTTGTTTTCCGTCTGTTGGTTTGGTTCTTCAATTTTTTATAGTAGCTTCGGGCCAGTTGGACCAGCTCAGGTCGATCTCCTTCATCGTCTTCTGAGTCTGAGTCTGAGTTAGACTCGGGTTCAGGTTGAGGCTTCTTCTTTGTTGTTCTTCCAGTTTTTCCTGCAACAAAGGCAATACTTTTCTCGGCCATATTGCAGTTAGTCTGTTCGTGTAATTCTAGTTCAGAAAAAAGATCATCTAACTTTATCTTTGAAAGATCCCTTGAAACTTTGTATGCATCTACCATAGATGCCCACAAAGTGTTTCTTGGGAAAGCATTTAGTGCGTACCTTATTAAGTCACGGTTTTCGACCTTGTGACCAATAGTGTATAGACCATTAATAAGTTCTTGGATTCGGGCGTGAAGCTGCGCTGCCGTCTCGTTGTCGATCATTTTGATGGTATACAACTTGTTTAGGAGCAGATCTCTCTTGCTGATCCTAGTGTCTGATGTTCCTACATGCAGCTCAATCAATTTTGCCCACAGCACCTAGGCACTGTTGAAAGGGCCTACCCGGTTCAGTTCCTCTTTTGTTAAACCGCATTGTAGGGTCTGAGTTGCCTTTGCATCGGCTTTTATTTTGCGATTTAGAGCAGTGTCCCATTCTGAGTAGGTCTGAGGTACTCCTTCAGCGTTCTTGGGAATCTCTAGTCTAGACTGGATGATGATCCACATGTCCACCTGAGTTTTCAGGTGGACCTCCATTCAACTTTTCCAGTAAGAAAAGTCTTCTCCACTAAAAAGTGGAGGTCTGGCTGTGCTGAATCCTTCTTGCATGGCCATTAGGAATTTTTATCTGAAAAAGAGATAAAAGAAAAAAAAACTTTGTCTGAAGACTTGGTCTTGGATTAGTAGTGTGAGATAAAAGAAAAATATTTGTTGAGTGGTGTTGCACCAACCTCGATCAACGAGAAGAAATTCGAACGAAAAAAAAATGTTAGAAGAATTTCGAAGAAGAAAATATTAGAAGAAATTCGAACGAAAAAAAATACAAAAATCCGAAAAAAATTTCAAACTGGTGGAAGCACCAAGTTTGAACATCCCCGCTCTGATACCACTTGTTGGATCGAGAGACACGATAGAGGGGGGGTGAATATCGTTAAAAATTTTCGGAAGAGAGTTAGAGCAAGTATGCAGCGGAATAAGAACAATCGCAAACACGGGGATTTTTACTTGGTTCGAAGCCTGGGTCGACTCCTACTCCAAGGCCCACGGTCGTTGACCGTTTACTGAGGGCAATTCAATAATCGCGCAAAGATTCTTACAAAAGTTTACAATTGTAGTACAGTAATAGTATAACAGAAATGAAAAATCAGTTCTTCGTTACTGACGTCTGATATCGGATGTTTCTCAGAGCAGAGGGACGTCGTCGGCGATTTCGTGTCGAGTTGGAAGATTTCTGGAGCGAAGAGTAGGTGCAGAAGAACGTAACAGCGTTGGAAGATGTTGTTTTGAAGCTTGGGGGGTCGAGGGCCTTTTATAGGGTTCTGAGGGCGCCCTGGAACACGGGGGCACCCTCCACGTGGCCTTAGATCCCCCCTTCTCGCGGTCAGTGAGTTATCCCTTCAAAGTCGGGATAATGCCTTGACGGGGGCGCCCGAGAAGCCGAGGGTGCCCTGGCTGACCTGTTCAGCGGAAGTCTCGGCTGGATAATATTATCCTCTTCGTTGGCTTCAAGTGCGGGGCGCCCTGGTGGCTGGGGGCGCCCTGGGTGCTGGGGGCGCCCTGACTGTTGAGGGCGCCCCGGCCAGTATTCAGCCGAAGCTCCTTTCGCTTCATTTGTTTTGTGTTGACCTTGGGGGCGCCCGGGACACTCAGGGCGCCCTACTCAGCTGCTGCCTCACTCCTTTGAGGCTCTCTGAGTTGCAGACACTCGTTCCTTTGGTCTTGCATCCAGGGTTAGTCCGAAAACAACATAAAGCAGTAAGTTGTAAGTTTTATACATCCTTAGCTGTCTTGGTTCTGACTTTGGGTTTCCAAAATGGAACCCTAGGTCGAACCGACGCCTACTGTTCCCTCAACGGAGAACGCGTCCTCACCTACTCCTCTCAGGAGATTTTACCTATTGCCAACCGGCTCCTCTGGTTGAACTTTTGCCCAGCAGTCCCTCGCCAGGACGTCAGTGTTAGTGATATGAGAGAAGTGTCCTAAGGCAATCGCCTTATGATTGTAAAAATTTATTTTAATAAATGATAATTCACTATTTGAGTATACATGTTTGTGTATTTGATTGGGATCTTAAACTCATCTACTGAATGCCCACAATATAATTCACAGCATAAGAGAATTTGTGATGGGATCACAACTAGTGATTATCTCTACATGTGTAATTGTGAAGTATTGAAAGTATCCCTAGTCGATGAATTGATAAAAACGGACACTATCAATTCTGTTGAGACTAGCATGGGTTATTCTCTAATCAGCTGATTCTCACTGGCTGGTGACATTGGGATGTCCGGAGATAAACATGGATGCTAGTTAAGGGAACTAGTTCATTGGAGTGACTAGTTGTAAAACTTCATATGGTTATCTATAAAGATATGTCAATGAAGTTCTTACTGCAGCTTAAGTGCGATGTTCCTTTGACTTGCGGTGTTCAAGTCATCTTGGTCATGGAGACTTATACTTTAACATCTTAAGCAAGCATCTCCAAGGAGGTGCGGACCCAGGATGATTGGGTATAAGCCGAAGTGCCCGAAGATGTTTGAACAGCCTACAAAGGATTCACCACTCCTTGCGAGGAGATGTATACCCAGGCCTATCGTCGGATTGTTACTCAAAGCCTCTGGCCAGAGCATATCATGTTTAGGGTGCGAGTCTCTAAAATACATGAGAGTAATTAGAAATCCAAAGGACGAGAAAGACATTACTTGGGCTAGGTGTGACGTAGTCAGTCTAGTGGGGACTGACACAAACAGACCATGTCCTGAACCAAGTGGGTATAAGATGGTGAAGGGAATGAGGCACGATTTATTAGAGCTGCTGAAGGGTTTCAGAATTCTTTCTGAGGTCAACCGTTGATCTTTCGATTAATTGGGGGTCATGATGTACTACTAGGTGCCACTCATGACCGTTCTATAATTGGTTAATTATAGACGGCCAACATAAATCGAATGCCTATTTAGTCACACGCACTACGAGTAATCCGAGGGATTTAAAACGAGTTGAAAATTGGATTTTCCGATCAAGAGAAATAAGTCGAATCTGAGTTAATCAGAGGCGCAATGGATGCTTATAATGGCTAAGTCTTTTGAAGGCTTATTGGCGAATTAAATGAGTTTAATTCGCGATTGGTGTGGCTTGGTTTGGCCGACCAAAGAGGGTGCCAAACCCCTTTGGTTTGGCCGGCCATCACTTGGGGAGAAAACCATTTTATTTGGTTTAATTAATAAAATAAATATAGTGCGATTTGTTTTATAAATTATGGACAAATAAATTTGTATAAAGAAATTTATATAAATAAATTTATAGAAATTTATTCTTTTTGTGGAAGTTAAAATAATCCATGAATTGGTTTATTTTAATTTTATAAAATCAATTATGAATTGATTTTTCCATAATTAGAAAATTTATAAATTTCTTATATAATTTATTCCATAATTAAAGGACAGGAGAATTTGTTTTATTATAAAGTTAGTTATAATAAAACTAGGCTTAACGGAATAAGTCATAAGAAACTTTATAAGATAAATTTCTTATGATAACTAATTCCGTTAATTCCGTTAAAAGAGAGACTTGGTAAGGGAGAGGCCACTATATAAAGGAACCAAAGGGAAGCCTTGAATTCTAATCGATATAGAGCCATCAAGAGATTAACTCTCTCCCTCTCTCTCTCTTTTATTCTCTTCCCTTCCTTTCTCTTTCCCACCTAGGGTCGGCGCCCCTTAGGGAATCCTAGGGCCGGCGCCCTTCCTTGAGAGCTAGGGCCAGCGCTCCATCCAATCCAAGTGATTGCCATGAGCCAACAACACCAAGGAGAAGCCAACCAAGAAGAAGAAGAAGCGGATCGCGATTCCTTCCTTCTTTTCCCGGAATTTTGATTCCGTTAACTTGGTGGTTAGGTTCCTATCTTTTCTCTTGTTCTTCTAGTTGTGCCTTTAGAGAATCTAGTAGTTCTCGTCGGCACAAAACTCGTGACTTTGCGAAGTCATCCCGAAGAGAACTCGGCGTGGACGCGAATAGAGGCGGAGCTTCCAAGGGACGCTACGGTTGGATCTCGTCCCATACTTCGAGTTACGCGAGGTACTTTGTAAATTAGTTTACTTTTCCGCAAAGTTTTATTTTATGATCATGTCCACACACCATAAGGTTGCATGCTAGATACGTGGTTAGAATAATTTGAGAAATTATTTTATGCTAATTCTTCCGCTGCACGTAAAAATTTAGAATTTTACGAACCCGTATCCTTGTCAACATGCACCCGGTCCCAACAGTGGTATCAGAGCCGGTTAGTGTTCGACATAATCATATAATTGTTTTGCGGAAAACTTTGTCATGATCTCAATTTTGGAAAAAATTTTCAATTATGGAAACTTTCAAATTATAATAAATTTTAGATTTAGGAATTTCTATGATTGGAAATCCTCATAAAATTTCGCAAACTTTTGAAATTTTCTAGTTTCTGAAATTTTATAATAATTGTGTAAACTTCCCATCTTTGGAAATTTCCAATTTTGAAAATTTTTCTAATTTTAGAAATATTCCAATTTTGGAAACATGTAAGTTTTCTTTGTACCAGAAACTTACAATTATTCTGAAAAACTATTTATGAAATCTCGCAATTTTGGGCACTTTCTTTCAAGAAAGTCTAGACAAATTTATGGACAGTTAGTTGACAATTAAATTTGAATTGGTTTTTAAATTGACAACAAAATTCTTTATTTTGGATTGAGCCTCGGGGAGCCATCCAATTTAAAGTTAGTTGTTGTAATTTAATTTCCCAATTTTAATTGAAATTGTCATGTTTGATTTGGATTGAGCCTCGGGGAGCCGTCCAAATTGGATTTACAATAAATTACTTTTCTTTGGGTATCTGAGCCTCGGGGAGCCACCCTTAGAAAACAATTTGTTGTAATTAATTAAATCCATGAATAAAATATGTTTAAGTGGTGATGCTCTTACATATTGTTGTCTCCATAATTAATTAGGAAAATGGTTTCCTATAGAGTTTCTTAAATGAGATTTTCATGAAAATAATATGTGGTTAAATTAAGGGCTTTGTCTCTTAATTTAATAAGATTTGATTTAGAGAAATCAAAGTCTTAAAACATATGATTTCCGAAATTGATTATGACAATTTAGGAAATTGTTTCCCAAAACAATTCCTTAAATATAGTATGAAATTAGAATTAGTAAATCCGGTTCCTAATTCAAATAATAAGACTTGATAAATTAAGTCACATACATACTGTTAGTGATATGAGAGAAGTGTCCTAAGGCAATCGCCTTATGATTGTAAACATTTATTTTAATAAATGATAATTCACTATTTGACTATACATGTTTGTGTATTTGATTGTGATATTAAACTCATCTACTGAATGTCTGCAATACAATTCACAGCATAAGAGAATTTGTGATGGGATCACAACTAGTGATTATCTCTAAATGTGCAATTGTGAAGTATTGAAAATATCCCTAGTCGATGAATTGATAAAAACGGACACTATCAATTCTGTTGAGACTAGCATGGGTTAATCTCTAATCAGCTGATTCTCACTGGCTGGTGACATTGGGATGTCCGGAGATAAACATGGATGCAAGTTAAGGGAACTAGTTCATTTGAGTGACTAGCCGTAAAACTTCATATGGTTATCTATGAAGATATGTCAATGAAGTCATTACTGCAGCTTAAGTGTGATGTTCCTTTGACTTGCGGTGTTCAAGTCATCTTGGTCATGGAGACTTATACTTTAACATCTTAAGCAACCATCTCCAAGGAGGTGTGGACCCAGGATGATTGGGTATAAGCCGAAATGCCCGAAGATGTTTGAACAGCCTACAAAGGATTCACCACTCCTTGCGAGGAGATGTATACCCAGGCCTATCGTCGGATTGTTACTCAAAGCCTCTGGCCAGAGCATATCATGTTTAGAGTGCGAGTCTCTAAAATACATGAGAGTAATTAGAAATCCAAAGGACGAGAAAGACATTACTTGGGCTAGGTGTGACGTAGTCAGCCTAGTGGGGACTGACACAAATAGACCGTGTCTTGAACCAAGTGGGTATAAGATGGTGAAGGGAATGGGGCACGATTCATTAGAGCTGCTGATGGGTTTCGGAATTACTTCTGAGGTCAAACCGTTGATCTTTCGATTAATTGGGGGTCATGATGTACTACTAGGTGCCACTCATGACCGTTCTATAATTGGTTTGTAGCGACCCGCCTTCTCTGCCTTAGACGGATCGTTACTTTATCTACTTCTTGACTCTAATGCACGACTAAGAATGCGGAAATCTTTTTTTTCTTTTAAATTCATCTAGGGATGATATTCTAACTTTAATAGTCATGCATGATACAATGGCACACTTCCTTTCTTTTTTTTTTTTTAAAAAAAACAAAACAACTTTTATTTTAAGTGCTTTGCCAGGATTTGACCCCTAGACCTCTTAGTTGTAACAATAAAGCACTAACCAGCTGCCCTACACAGCTTCTCTTTAATGATACCAGTCGACTGCTATATAGCAGTCGACTGCTACCAGGCGACTGACCTTTTGGCAGTTGCCTGGTGCATCGAACAGAAGCTACTGTTCGATAGGGCAGGTGACTGGTCCTGTACCAGTCGACTGGTACGCCTGAAAATCTGAAATTCAAATTCGAAGCCTTGTTTCAAAACTCCACCAAACATATGGTTTCAAGCCATACAAAGACACAACACCATTTCTATACTCTATACTAGTTTCCTAAACATTTTAGCCAATCAAAACAACTTCATAAACTCGAAATTAGGACTTTTTGCGGAAGTAAATGAGCTATGAAAATCTATAAGAGCTTTAACTAGAGTTTTGTACCAAACTTCACTTCTATGCATTCATAACACCAAATACATGTTCTATAACCTTGCTAAAGCATTATGAAATGTGAATGCAACTTTTCTAAACATATTTAAGCAATAAAAACTTGATTCAAAGGGGAACTAGTACTATCTTGGCACATGCATCAATATCTCCAACAAAGTATCAATATTCCAAACTACTCACACTTCTACTCATCCAATGCAATCATAAGGATATGTATGCTAAATGAAATGACATGGAATCTTTACTCTAAGAAATTGAGCATGTAAAACTATCCAAAGTTTAAATGTTCGCTAATCTCCATAAAGCAATAACTTGGAATTTGAATAAACTTAAACATTGTAATTCAAATAACTAAATTGTCTCGTCTCAAGGATCTCTCCAAAATCAGCCACCACACACACGTCGCTCAGCATCCCCTTGTCGCCTTCCTTCAGAATTGCTTGTCTTTACCTTTACCTACAGTAAGAGGAAATGCATCTATAAGCATAAAGCTTAGTAAGTACTATCTAGCTCACAAAATCTTGAAATGTGCTAACATGTTTTTTTCAAACAATGGAAAATCACATGGAATACTTTTATGCGTAAAAGAAACACTAAAACATGTATAACTCATAAACATACATACTCAAGCATTAACAAGTCTTAACTTACTTTTCCTTGGCTTAACTTGAAACTTTAGCAATTCTTGAACTTTAAATCTTTCTTTAACTTTTATAAAACTTTCTTAAACTTTAGAAAAACTTTGCTAAAGCATATACTTGAAAATACTAATCACTTGGATCCACTGAAGACGTAAGTACCATCTTATGCGCGTTCCCTAAAAGGTTGGGGTAGCGAGCCACCAATCCTAATAGAGCAGACCTTGGTCTACCAGGGCCAAGACCTTGGAATTGGACACCTGGATTTCTTTAACGACGCCCTTGGACGCCGGGTACTGGCCTTAGAAAATAAAATAGCTTTTCTTTCTTTTCTTTCTTATCTTTAAATGCCTTGGCATTTTAATGAGCCTCTTGTGTGCCCAAATCCCTAAGTCTTGACTTTTGGCGATTTCTTAAGGCCTTGGCCTTTTCTTGTCTTTATCTTCTCTTTTCTTCTCTTATAACTTTTCTTAGTCCCTAATCTTATATAGGGTACTTAATCAAACTTATACAAGCATGAAAAATCTAGAGTTACATGCAAAAATCATAACTAAAGGAAAAATTTGCATCTTTAACTTTCTAACGGAAAACTTTGCGGAAAAACCGCCTCTTACTGCAGGTGAGCAGTACTTACCTTGGTTTCCTTGAACTTACAACCAAAATTGACGTCTAGGGCTCGGGAGAAGCTTGAAATCTCTACGAACCGTCCGCGCCTACGTGTTCTCCTCGTCGAGACGAACACGACGCCCCGCTCTCCTTGATCCCTCCTTGGCCGGCGCCCCTTGGAAGAGAGGAGAGGAAGTCTTGGTGCTTGGTGTTGGCGTGCGCACAAGAGAGGGGAAGAATTCCCGTGCGTCGCGCGGCTAGGGTGAGGAAGAGAGAAAACCAAAAATCCAATTTCCTCTCTTAACTTATCTATTTATACTTATGGGGCGGATTGACCTAATTACAACTTATCTATTGGTTCGCTTATTCTATATCAACAAAACGAACCAGCCCAGCTGGTCTGCCCACTATTCTCTCAAATTGTAGGTGATTGGTTCGATTCCCACTTATGTGATTTTTTGTTTTTACCCCTTTTTGCCACTTTCGTTTACGGAAAAATTCTATAAAAATATTCATAAATTTGGAATAAATTCTAATATATTTCTAAAATTAGTTTCGAGAATTTTCGGGCTATCTCTTTTAATAAAATACTAAACGGACTCGGAAATTCCCTAAAAATATTCTAAAAATTCCTAAAAATATCTAGAATATTTCTAAAACATTTCTAACTAATTTCAAGGACTTTAATGACTTAAAGTGGAAATTTTGGGGCGTTACAATCCCCCATACCTTATGAAAAGTTCGTCCTCGAACTTAGAATAATTCTGGATATCTTTCTCTCATGCTGTCCTCACGTTCCCAAGTAGCCTCCTCATGCTGTTGATTCTGCCAGATGACCTTCACTAGTGGCACTTCTTTGTTTCTTAATCTTTTAACTGTTTTGTCCACTATCTGTGTCGGTCTGCTCTCATAGCTAAGATCTTCTTGGATCTGTACTGACTGAGGCTGAATCACTTGATTGGGATCGTGAATGCACTTCTTTAGCATGGAGACATGAAATGTACTGTGGATAGCTGACATATCCTCTGGTAAGTCCAACTCATATGCTACCTTTCCAACCCTCTTTATGATCTTGTAGGGTCCTATGTAGCGAGGACTTAGCTTGCCCTTTTTGCCAAATCTCATCACTCCCTTCATAGGAGCGACCTTGAGAAATACTGAATCTCCAACTTGGAATTCAAGTGGCCTACGGCGTGTGTCAGCATAACTTTTATGTCTACTCTGGGCAGTCTCAATCCTCTGGCGGATCGTCTGGATAGCCTGAGTGGTCTCATCTATAAGCTCAGTCTGGCTGCCTAGTCCTGACTCCATCTCTTTCTTCTCACCAGCTTCTTGCCAACATATGGGTGATCTGCATTTCCTGCCATACAATGCCTCATAAGGTGCCATCCTGATGGTGGCCTGATAGCTATTGTTGTAGGCAAACTCAGCTAAGCACAGAAATTTGCACCAACTACCTTTAAAGTCCAACGCACAAGCCCTGAGCATGTCTTCTAAAATCTGATTTACTCTCTCTGTTTGTCCATCTGTCTGGGGATGGAAAGCTGTGCTGAACTGAAGTCTGGTGCCTAGGGCGTCGTGAACACACCTCCAAAAATGGGAGATGAACCGCCCATCTCTGTCAGAAACGATCGACTTCGGAACTCCGTGAAGCCTGATTACTTCTTTCACGTACAGCTGTGCTAACTGCTCTACCCGAATGCGATAAACCTGATGGCTAGGAAGTGGGCAG